>JAAAKL020008250.1:3853-16106 GCA_010016065.2 Carybdea cf. marsupialis auct. non (Linnaeus, 1758)
AGGAAATGTGTAGGGAGAAGAGGGCCAAGGAAATGTGTAGGGAGAAGAGGGCCAAGGAAATGTGTAGGGAGAAGAGGGCCAAGGAAATGTGTAGGGAGAAGAGGTGATATTTCACGATCTACTCAAGTTTCGTTTTCTACTCCTCTGCTCTAGGGCATGTTTCATTCTATCCATAGCTCCCTGTGTTTTAAATACCTCTTCATACCTTCTTATCTTCTGAACATCTCTATGAGTCACGACATGACTAACCCTACCATCTACGGTTATAAATCTGTGAACAAGTCTTCAATATTTCTACTAATCATATAAAAACAGTTTTGATTTGCAGAATCCTGTTTAAAAATGCTCCACAAACACTTAAAAATCCCATCTAAAACGCATCCCAACGATCAACTGAAAATACACCCTTTACCCTCCAAACATAAAATATGTTCATCTAAAAGAAAGATAATGGAGCTGAAAGGAAAAAAGAACGAAAATACATTAGCTTTCGATACATGAAGCCTTGGGTTTGGATCGAGGTGAGATTTAAATTAATGTTACATTTCGCCTACGTGTTATGCTCCGTGGAATTCTAGTTTGTAAAACACATGGCTACAGAAACAGTATGCTTCCGTTCATTAGAACAATGCTAGGTCTTAAAATACTAGTATTTCAATCTCCTTCTGCCACTGTCACTGCGAAGAAAAATCTCCTGGTATTCCCAACAAAATATTCCCGTGCATACACTTCTGCATGCCCTTGCTGCGCTAACATACATCTGGTCTATATTACCAAAGAAAGATATACCAAACAGGAAAGAAATGTTTTCTTAGTAAATGATAATACAGGCGCAGATATATAGCCAAAAGCGCTTAAGTAACAGCTTTGTTTTTCAAAATAACTCCATGGTATCCCCGCTCACAGCTTCTTGTTAAGTCTATCTTAACGTGTTTATTTTGCTAACTTAAGAAACATCAGCAGATACACACGGGGACCCATTTACGTACAAACAGGTACAGATGAAGAGTTGATATCTACTAACATTTGCCATTTGACAGCTGCACCAACATTTTGGTGTTTCCAAGCCTTGCCCTGTCTTTAAACACAAGCTGTTTATACAGAAGAACTTCCGTAGAAAGGTAATGCAAGGGAAAACGATGCCGCAAATTTGAGTCTATAAGTAAGCAAGTGTTTTGTAACAGGAGAGATGGTAGTGGGTGGATCACGGCCGACATGGCTCTTCATAGGTATAAGTTCATTGCCAACGAACACCCAACGCCACACAAACTAGCCATCGGTCTACGGTAAACGCGTATACGTTAGCTGTGTACAACACGACAACTTTGCGAAAACCAAACCTTCAACCTTTTCTATCTAGCAGTCTTATCTTCGCATCTAATCAATCTGGATTTGCAAAGGCAGCCACTACCCATCAACTTGTAAATAATTCCAAAGCTCCGAACCCTTCAATCAAAACAGGTTTGCCTGGGAGCTGCTCCAGGATAACATATAACTTAAGTAATATGTCCCTTCAAAAATCTATAGATGCAAGTCGTCGTTACTGTTTGCTGCATGTAAGATTTCAGAACTCTGTTTTGTTAGCAGACGATTGATGGGAGTGATAAGATCATAACTCGCACTATGTTTGTGTCTTGGCTTTGGGTCTATTTCGTGAATTCCCTCCCTACAGAAAGACAAAAGGCACCGTATATTCCTTTTGAGTCAGAATAAAGGGCTGAAATGCCCCGACACGTATCAGAATGTGAAATATCACTGGCAATCGCGGCTGACAACCAGTACTTTTTAAAGAATAAGCTAACTTACCATTGGCACTGGTAAATTCTTCCCAATGATTTCTAAGCTCCTTTCAACCCCATGTGGAATGAAATGGGTTTCTGTCTTGGTAATGCGTGGACACTGGCTGGCTACTTCTGAAGTTGCGGGCCCAGTGTAGTCGATAACATTGCCTGCCGAACCACATTGGCTTGAGTTCCCGTCGACACATCGCAAACTGCCACCACACCAATCACATCCATAGTTCCCTTGCGTACATCGGATACACCTAGAATAGAAGGAGGCAAGGAATATGAAGACGTCTAGAGAGTTAATCATAACATATCTACTACTACAACTGTCACTCCCCGGCCTAATTATGGACGAGTCGGTTGAATAACGTGGGCATAATTGTGCTGAAAATCTATAGACTTTGAGGCAACTATAGATAGGAACAGAAATTCAACACATATGATTTGATTGGGTCTACGTAATTTTGGTAGATAGTATGCATTCCGATTCTGAATACTTGGTTGATACCTTTTCATAATGACGTACTTGGGGGGGGGGGTACTTATGACTGTGCCCTCTTTCCATTAATGACTTACATCTTCATATGCAAAATTCTAATAGATCCCCATTACAAGGGGGGATCACTTGCAGACTTGATATAAACCAATGAATTGGAATACAGCGATTTTCTTCAAAACTGTTGTTGTCTCCAAGAGCGATGCCAGTCATCAGCAATAACGACTCAGTGTACACAGATCAAGTCTGAATGCGTTGCGGCACGCGAGTACAAGTTCGAAGCTACTATATCAAAATATAAAGGTAATATCACCAGATAACTTACGTGCTTTGTACACTGCAATTATACATGACAACTTTCGTTGTTACAAGATCCAAGTGGGTAGTTGACAACTGAAGGGAGATAGTGACAGTTCTCGTGAAGGCGGATGATCCTGCTGTTAATAGTGCTTTAGGTACGCTACACTCGATGCTCTTAGCGGTGAAGACAGCTGTGGTCTTGATACCATTAAAAGTGCAAAGGTACTTTTCACTTCCGGTCAGAGGAGGCAGATTATTAACCATCAAAATGACCTAGAAATAGATACCATAGTAGGGATTATGAAATATGTTTGAAAATCAATAAATGTTTAAGCTATTTCGGCTTAACGGAAGACGAGGGGCAAAATAAAAATAAAGGCTTACAATACTGAAACAAGTGGATGAGCGAAAGTTAGTTACTCTGGCTCAGTCGTCAATGGAAAAGAAATTACGAGGTGGAAAAACTGATGTTGGCGAGGCAGAAATAAGGACAAGACCCTCTCGTTCATTTTAGCCAAATTGGAGCAAGACAAAGCAACAAGAAGAAGAAAGGCAGATGGTGGGGGGGGGGGGAAGAAGTACAAAGAGAAAAAGGCCACAGTAGAGGCGGGGAACGATAAGGGGGCACATAAGCAAGGAAAAATTAATACCTCCCTGACTGACTAAAGTTTGCCAGTCGCAGCGTGAGAAGTCAGGATGAAGTAGTATCCAAACTAGGACTCTAGAACCCCCAAGTACTATCAGAGGAAACGGGGCAGACCAGCGCTTACTTACATCGACTCACTTAAAAAGTACACAGGTCTTGAAGTAGCAGAACTGGAGACGGCTATGGCTCACAGGGCGGTATGGCGAGCCATCACCGCGCGAACAAACTGATGACTGTTTGCCATAAGTCAAGTCACAAGAACAAGCGGAGAAAGAGGAAGATGGGGGGAAGGAAACAACTAACTTCTTCAGATTGAAAATAACACAACGAGGCGCGAGGAGAACATACTGGTCATACTTAGTGGCAAAACGAAACAATAATAATATGGAAACAACGCACAAAAACATCTGCTTGCATCGAAGCATTTACTGCCTCTTAATGCCATTGTATGATGCTCAACCAACAGAAAATCAAACACTAGCTCTACAGGACGTGTGTGCCTCCTAATTCATATTTAACAAGAACAGTAAATATTTCCAGCGAGACAACAAGATTAAGACATGGTTATCGTTGAGTTGATGTCTACAGCTTCAGGATTTAAGCTTGCTGCGACTCGTTTTCTACTGGAATAAATATAACACCCAATATATTGGATATGTTACCTGAAAAAAAGGGCTCAGGCTATATGGCTGGGCCAGCTCTTCTCTTTCTAGACTAAAATTAAGTGGGTCTCGAATTCTCTTCAAACGATACATCTACGTGATGTTGTAAGCCAAACAAGAATTAAATGCTTGATCCCAATAGTTTTCAAATAACAGAAGTCAATTCAAATTAAAACTTGGCTAGTACCTGTAGCAAAGGGTCTTCAAAATTCCTTATAATGCATCCTGCTGCTAAATTACAACAGTGTAAACTAACGCCAAGGGCAACAAGTTTTATTTATATGCTTTGAAGGTAAGCTTTGAATGATCTTCGCAAGAAATCGTTCACACATTTTAAAAGTCATCAAAAATTGTTCTTTTCCATAAAATCAGCTACAGCATCAAAACAAAAATATTTTTATACTCGCTTGCTGTCAAATGGCGTGAAGTGAATAAATAAAGCGCAGTGCAAAACTATGGAGTGCGGAGTATGCGAGTCCTGCAATTACAACAGAGCTGGTATTTTAAATGTCAAGCTTCCCTCCCCACTCCCACTCCCATGTTCGCAGTTACATTGGGTGGGATGGGGAAAGGTGCTACGGATATTTGATGTAAAGCTTCGAAGTATCCTGGTTTCCAATGCAAGCGCTAGGTGCATGCTGTCAGCTTTTGAGAGCTAAATTACTTTTAAAGTGCACCAGACTATTTGCAAATGTCAAAATTTGATTTGCTTTTTAACTTTCCTACGATCAGTAGCCGCACAGCACTTAATGAGAGACCTAGCTAACCAGATAGGCTTCTGCGATACACCAAAGGGCATGCGTATCAAGATCTGAGAACTGAGTCACTGTATTTGTCCGGCAATGTTATGCATATGTTTAAACGTATTCAGAATGAAGCCCGGTAAATACAATAGGAACAAATATCTGGATCGACATTTAGAGGTTTCGTACCTTATGATCTTAAAATCTTGTTAGTTTTCTAGAACCCATAACCTGGATGCATGCACACTGGACTCCTGATGTAACGAACAATCTGTAAAATTGTTATGTGGACCTTCTCTACGAAAGACTCAAAACCTACGACGCAAGTTGCCAGCAGAGATCTGAATACGATTGAACCGAGTCTCTATTTCTCAACTAAGGCGTGACAGGCATGCTAAGTTGTACATTGCAGAAACGAAACCGCTGTTGAAATTTTACTTCTGTCCTCTGTATTAAGTTATAAGCACTAACCTTCTTAGACATCAGGGCGGACAGCACTGGTGGTTTTACTTCACCGATATTAGGGCAAGAATCAGCCGAAGTATCAACAAATCGAAGTGCCTTGTCAGCGCCTGTGCACTCTGACCTTACACTGCATTTATTTTCCGATGTACACCATCCACACCCTGGCCCTAAGAGACACTGCTTGCACGTAGTACGCATGTCACAGTCTGCAATCAGAACCTTCGCAAGCTGTTCAAGGAAAATGAAATAGACATAATGGACAGTTGGCTCTCGGAGAGCAATTACTAATTTAATTATATCTATGCCACTATGGACTTTGCCATCATCATCATCATCTTCATCATTATCTTCATCATCATCATCATCATCATCATCATCATCACAATCATTAACATCATCATCATTATCATCATTATCATTAACATCATCATATCCATCAACATTGTCGTCATCATCATATCCATCAACATTGTCGTCATCATCATATCCATCAACATTGTCGTCATCATCATCATCGTATTCATCAAAGTCGTCGTTATCATCATCGTCATCATGAAGAAGTTATGCACATACGGCTATAACCGGGGAGGTCTTCAGACATTGGAGATCTTATTGAAGAATAGAGTTAATTCCCAACGTTGAAAATGGAACATAAATACAAGACATTATATAAAAAAGAAGAATGAAAAGAGAAAAGTACTAATATATCATAGACTTATGTCATCTCAGAGATTAGTGTCACGTAAAACTATCAATATTTTAAGATAAAATATATGGCAAACATAGGTTAGAAAAGCATCAGTAGTTTTCTTTAAATATATATACATAAAATTTACTTTCGTAACAAAGGAAGTCAGCCATGTATATTGAGACCCAAATGGTCAACTACAACCTTCCCACTCCAACAATCAAATCCCCCACCCGTATCCCTAGACGTTGGGAACTACTGACGTTCATCGATAATCTTACCTTCTTGCTCCCCATTGCCAGTAAGAATGAACTGGCAGCAAACACCGTCAATTTCTTGATGGGTTTTCCACTTTCAATGACTTCTTTACCATAAGGAACCAAACCTCTCTTCTGGTCGGCACTGAACTTTAAGAGAGACCCACTGTCTGTGCCGGCATAGATGGCCAATCCACGTGAATGTACGACTGCATTTAATGATGAAAGAGGCTGTTTGGAATACGTCATCGATGTAATGGCAAGCACCGGAATGGTGCCGCCGATTGGGTGCTCGTGGTTTTTTCCACAATAATCTGGAGTGGCCTAGAATGCAGAAAATAAAATGGAATGAAAATAGAAGTGGTGACATGGATCAGGGTAAGAAGTTCTAATCAAATTAAGTAGATAGTGAAAGTAGATAGTGGGTAGGTAGGTCATTATATATGTATATGTGTATGTGTGTGTATGCATGCATGCATGTATGTATGTATGTATGTATGTATGTATGCATGTATGTATGCATGCATGTATGTATGTATGTATGCATGTATGTATATATGTATGTATATATGTATGTATGTATGTAGAAAGAGGTACTAAAGGAAGAGATATGGAAATTCGTACGTATGTATGTATGTACGTACGTACGTATGTCTCTCTGTATCAATGTCTGTGTATCTATTCATGTGTGAACGCACAACTTATCAATGGTACAAAGGAAAGTCCATTATCGCCGTTACCTTCGGTTTAACGTCCTATTCTGTGACGTTCATTAGACAGTGAATATAACGTCATCAGATTGATTTTTTAGCCGATCTCCATATGACACTATCTTCGTTGGTGGAAAATCTGAATTATATAAGTGAGGCTTTGGTTTGTGAGCTGCAGTAAAGAATGGCTTAAATCTTTCGATTGTTAGAAACCATCATGTAATATAACCATACTTACCAGTTCGCAAGAGCCTTTTCCATTAGTGCTCCAGGGAAGTCCTCTAGGAACCGTGGGTCCCGATTTTAAACAATGGTCAATATTCTTCTTAAATGCTGCATTGATGTTCTTGAGCGAAAAGGCACAAACTCCGTACTCTGCTTTTTTCACCTTCTTCCCAATACCATCCGACGCTCCAAACAAACCAAGAAACACTTCATGGCCGTCATCAACATTCAAAATTCTCGCAGATTTCCCAGAAGCCTTTACGGTCGTTGCCGAAATAAGGATGTTATAATCAACACTGTTACTGCTATCTTTGCATGATAATGGTATTTCTGTGTACGAAGAAAACTTCCTATCCCTTTGACATACACGGACTAACTTCGAGTGATACATTTGTGATTCGGTTCCTGTGCGCTGTACAGTCGCTAAAAATGAGTAGCTGTCGTCAGCAAATCCATAAATATAATCCACTAAATATTTACTAGTACTCTTTATCCTAAAAACTAAAACATCACTAACAAAATCAACAAATTGAAAAAGTGAATCTGGTCTCAAGCTTACAGAAGAAACAGATGCTATCTTTTTTTGTACAAGATCTAAACGTCTGTAATTAGTTGCTCCTACAAACAAAATGTCCTCTACCCCACCTCCATTTGCGGGTCCCTTACTTATGAATCCTATCGTGGAGGCCGAAGGGTAATTCGCTGCAACAAATCTTCTTCTCTCCTCTTTAAGCGTTACAAGAGAGCTTAAATTCAAAGTCTTGCAATATCCTTGAAACAAGGTTCCACAAGCAATTACAAAGGGTCCCTTCTCGTAAACAGCTAGAATCTTATTCACGTTATCAGTCACATTTCTTTTACACTCTCCTTGTATACAGTCTGGATTGTCTATGGCTGGTCCTGTAGACGTGTTTGCCAATATTTTCAAGGAGCTATCTAGTTTATAAATAAAGTTCGTGGCACCCACGTATATAGTTCGATTCAGGAACTCGATGTTTTGCAAGTCTGTGGGTGAGCTAAACGACTCCAAGGCTGTTGTCTGTCGTAAAGCAACTAAAAAGAGAAGAGCTGCCCCTAAGTACGAATGCGCCATCTTCAAAATGACACACAGTGCGCCTATTTCTCCGTTAAGGATATCCAAATTCGAGGACGACTTCTTCGTGTCAGGCCCTGACAAAAGAAGAATGACATTTAATCAGGACGATCTGGCATCCAAAATCAGCGAGGTAAAAAGTTATGACATGCTGATAAAAATCGTCAACGAAATAATTGTGCAAAACCTGAGTTCTGTAGATTTAACAAATACATGACTGTCCAGATATATTACTTTCTTGCTTTTGACACAAACTCAACATTAAACGAAATGTAATTTTACACATATTTTGATAACCTGGATGAAAGTGTTGGATACAAGAATACAAAAGAGCACCGGAAGACGTTACGCACAAGCAAGGTTACCAGAGATCCCGAATACCTTTAAGTCGTCTGGAATTGCGTGTTCTTTCGACATCTGTCCCGGACGACCGGGCTGCAAAAAATGTAGTAATGTCTGTACATAGCTGTTAGTACAAGTGGTTTGACAAGGTTTGAAAACGGTGTAGAGCGCACGGTAGCCGTTCATAGAGTTCATTCACCAACCCGGTTTCTTCTACTTCAATTCCCGATTTTATATTCTTACTTGAGCGTTGGGAAGAGGGTGGAAACTTCAGTGACAAAACGCCTCAACATTTTCTTTTAATAGTATAAATGAATTATCCTATATTTTGATGTACAATAACTGCTTTAATCAGTCTCTGCCTTTGAAACAAGTTTGTAAGCGGCTCTTGCTTCAGCTAATACCTTCGTTCAAAGGCACTTTCTTCTTACTAAAGGGAGTAACACAACAATTGGGCTCTGCAAGGTGACAACATAAAATAATGCCTCCTCAACAAGTTTGCTTAAACGCAGGAAATGCCACATGGTTCGCGTTTTAAAAATGCAAAGCAACAAGGTGGGGTAAACATGCTATGTATGCAGATTCTTGTCTTTCCTATTGTTGACTATTGTGAAAAGGAAAGGGAAGGCAGTCTTCCGTCCTCTTTCTTTGCATCCTAATATTCATGCTTAAGCACCCCAGGAAGAGCATACATTCTCAGCAACGAATTCTGCATTTCATTTCCAGCTTGCACAGAAGATTACTCGAACAATAGTACGGAAGGGGATAAACAAGCTTTAGAAATAACCAGCGCACAATGTTGGTGGTATCGATCTCTTGTACAAATGGCTTCAGGTAACTCACTATATTGACTACTTAGTCGGATCACTACTGACTCTAAACGGTATTAAATTTCTATACATGAAAAGTCATACAGCTCATATATAAGAAACCTGTGCACTAGACCAGCTTTCGGTCAACTGACCTAATACCTCTTTCAAATTGTTTAGTACATTAGCAACAAATCTTGGACTCTTCATACGGGAACAGATCCAAACGGATTGTGAAACGTCTTGTGTTCACACGGGCAATCTTTACTCTGTTCCCTTTCAGGGAAACACTCGCATTTGGATACACAGCTACATGAGGGGCGACATGAAAAAGAGACCTTTCAATATGGATGAGAGGCTATAGTTTAATTGGTTGATTGATTGAAATATTTAACTGATATCTGATTGATTGAAATCTTTGACTGATTGACAAGGTCTTAGTACGTTCTTGAAGCAAACTGCCACCTACAAAAGTCCTTTAAGTAGCTAAAATATGACCTTCTTATCTGCAGATCTGTTGCTGTATCAATACAACACACCTCAACTTCTCTACACATTCATTAGTGCTGATAACATTACAAAAAGGCACACTGCATCAAAAGAAATAATTTTTCTAATTGAATTCATCTATTGTTAAACTTACCTACATTCCCAATCCAGTTCTCTTTTTTGCAGGCAGTGGCCTACATTCTTCAATCTGGAAAAAAGAGGCATAAAAATCTCTTTAACAAGTGGTAAATTTTGACAGCTACCCCCCTGTAAACATTTTACAACAAGTCAAAATATCTCCATCCACTACAAGATACACCTATTTTCACAGCAGCTGCCTTTTATAAATAGTTGTTTTGATAATTTAAGATGTTTCTGACATTCTATTTGTGTTCTGACTTAACATTTGTTACCTAAGTAACTTATAACTATAAGCACCAGTTTGGTTTTAAGTCACATATTCTGTTGCCAGTTAAACAGGGAAGGGGGCACACAGCTCAAGAGTCTCTCAGATGGGCTGCAGTTACATAAGAACTGAAATAAGTAAATCCAATATATTTGCTAAGGTCATTATGAAATAAACACTGAACAGGAGAGCCATCAATGAATAGCCCTGGAATTTAATTATGTACAGGCTTACAGCCACATCACTACTGAATAGTAGAGTGACAATACAGAACTTGGAATTTTTAAATATTTGAGGGGTCAGAAATTTTCTTCGCTCGATATATTCGCTTGTTGTTCCACAATGTGTTAACAATCACATCTAGATTGTTAACGGTGCCTTGCAATTTCCAATTAAAAGAGAAGCAACGAGTATTCTGACAACATATAGAGTAACAATTGTCTTCGGAGCAAAAATTACTTTTTGAATGGCATGACTAGCAACAAGATGGACAAAAAACACTGAGTAACTATTTAACACATTACAACAATGTTCTGGTAATGCCATAATCTATTTGTTTATATAATCAAAAAGACTCCCCATGCACTGAAGGTGCTTGGCAGTTATCTTACTGTACCCAAGGCCAATAAATAATTGGCTTTAACTGCGGTGGATTAAAGTGACCAATTTGGATTTAGCTGATACTTATTTTAAGTGCTTAACGACTCAGCAATATCACCTTCTTTATTATTTACATACAGATATAGATATAGGTATAGATATATACATATCAATATAGATAAAGTAGATGACTGATGCTGATAGCTAAACTGTACACATTAGAAATCAGACGATGTGCAGTAGCTTCACAGAAACTTACGTTACAATAGCCTTTCTGGAGAGATGAGCTATTGTAACATCAAATCAAGTTAGATCATCAACACATCCCTTACTCTAAGAGCATCAATCAACATAATCTGAAACTATAAAAGAACAACAGAGATGTCCACAACAGGGTTGATCACATCACATGCCCAAACAGTGCAACTGTGCAATCATAATTTACCACTAAATCTGTACTGAAAGCAAACAAACTAGCCTCATTGTTTAACAAATCTAATCCAATAATCCCTTTTTATACCATCCTGTGATACTCTACGTGCGTGTTAACTCCTCTACTTATACAGACTGGGAATGAAACATTTTAAAAAGATAAAAATGGCGCATATCCGCAGTTTATACACTGCTGACCCAAATAATCTAGATGTCGGAAATACTGCAGATCTAATAGAGCAAAAGTGAACCTGCAGAAAAAAAATTAAACATTTGGTATATAAAACATGACATCCTGCTAATCTATTCACACAATCTCCATCCAAAACATTAACAGTAATGATAGAACTTGCTACATAATTGTGTACTAATTAAACAAGCAAATTTCCACTGACTGATTGCCTCCATGTTTTCAAAATAAACCAAAACTAATTTTTAAGAAATCACAAAAATATGAATTCCCTTGGATTGACTACAATGTTCAGTATGTATACGCAACAGCAAATTACACTGAATGTTAGATACAATATCAATGTCTAAATTCCTATGCAAGTCATACTTGAATAATGGCATTGTCTCATTTCATTTAAGACTAACTGAAAATGGATGAGCTAACGAATGCTAATAGAAACAGTATATAAAGTCTTAAAACATATAGCTGTCACAAAACAATGCATGGGAGACGAAGCTTCATATAGTTCTTGTAACACGTCCATTTTTGGAAACAACTAGACTAGAAAGTAGAGTGCCCACTATCTACTCATCTGAAGGCTAATTTCAAAACTTTATAGCTTCACCCTGTATTATGAACTTTCGCTGCAAACTTAACAATGATAAAATTGCTCTGTCTTCGCATACAATATTCCCATGAAAGTTATTGCAACTTCTCTCTCCTTTTACCCTCATTATTCTTATCTATCAATACCTGCTTTGACCTTCAGTTATTTGGAGATGCAATACATTTCAGTATTATCTTCTTCAGTTTCAATAACATATAATACACTCTGCTACAATCTTGTTTTGTATGTTTTAGTTTATATACATATAATCCTTAAAATAGAAGAATTAAACCCATTGTAAATATATATATATATAACACAACA
>JAAAKL020008251.1:0-16105 GCA_010016065.2 Carybdea cf. marsupialis auct. non (Linnaeus, 1758)
GCTATTTACTGATTCAATTTCCTCTGCAATATTCTCGATCATACCTTTGTCCTTACAGTGGGCCTAACACGTGGTTTGACTTGTTTAAGTCAAACTGAAATCAAAGTAAATTTTTTTCATAAATTATACTCAGGCCATAAGTGATAATGTGATATACATAGGCCTACTGATGATATACTACCCTCACACTCCCACAACTTCTGCTATGAATGAAGTTTTTAGCAGAACAAATGTAAAAAATTATCAGTTGCCTTTTTCAAAGCAAGCACACTTGAGGCGAAAAGTGGGGGGGCCATGGCCTGTTGCTGCACTGTTTATCTTTGACATCACTTCACTTGAAGCCGTCATAAAACATTTTTATCATGTTTTCACGTGTTTTGGCTACCAAGGAAGATCTTCCACAGGCTCGCATCGAATCAAATACATTCTCGAAGTCTACAAAATTTACATACAAAGTAGCTTGTCAATTTTTTTACTAGATAGATTGTGTTGCTGAGAAAGGAAATCTGTTCAGTTATGCTGTACCACTTCTACCCCTGACTTTTATTCCTAAGTTTGCGATGGAGTACAATCTTGATTCTGTCAATGATCATTCTTCCTAAGATCTTGCCTGTAACCAACTATAAAGTAATCCCTCTCCAGGTATTGTAACATTTCAGATTTCCCTTGCTTGGTAGTTTCACTGTAAAAATTTTTCTTCCAATCTTGTTGCAGAATCTCTCGCCTCAACATCTTATTAAAAATCCAGTTAAGGGTATTTATGTAAGTCTTTTTCAACCCTTGACATTTCAGCAACTATTCTGTGAATTTCAACGACTTTTCCATTCCTGAATCACTTGTGATCTCAATCAGGATCTATTATTACACAGTATGACGTTCAGCATCTCTCTTTAACTGCCATGCTGAATACATGCTTTGGTGATCATGACATTCCAACTCCTGCGATCTCTTACTATAGTAAATATCTGGTTGGTCTCCACTGTCTATCTAAAACCTTTCCTTTTTGCCTTCTCCCTAATTTTATTTTCCTTTATTTTCTTCTACAATACCAAACACTTTACTAGCTGCTTTTTTAATAAGTCCATTAATAAGATTTTAAGTCCGAGGAACATTAATTGTCTGTTTGTTGTTTCCTGTAGTGATTCTCTAGTTGTGTCATCTACATTAAGCGCTGTTTCGTTTCTTACTCTTTCTGTGTGTGAAATTTTGAGCATTCGGCTCCAAAACCATATACAACTGCCGTCAGTTTTGTGAGTTTTTCTTGATTACTTTTTGCATCTGCACATTTCAAGAACCTCCTCTTGTATGCTGTGGATAGATTTCTGTCGGTGAAAATAGTCTTCATCTCTTCAAAGCTACTCTTTGCCATTGAAATTCTGTTCTATATTTCTACATTACATGCGCCGAAACCATATACAACTGCTGTCGGTTTTGTGAGTTTTCATTCTTGCATCTGCACATTTCAAGAACCTCCTCTTGTATCCTGTGGATAGATTTCTGTCGGTGAAAATGGTCTTCATCTCTTCGAAGCTACTCTTTGCCATTGAAATTCTGTTCTATATTTCTGCATTACATCGCACATGTGATGTTACATCGTTACTTGGATGACAAATTGTAGCGGTATGAAAAATCTGGTATCCATGAATATGGAGGTTACATGTGGGGGTATGTTGTCTCCTGCTGATCATTAGTACGATTATCATATCGTATAGTACTTCAAACATTTCTTTCTCTCCTACGAATTCATCTGGCTCTTCACTGTTAAGAACCTCTGCAAATGAACAGTCCGTGTGCCAAGCTTCTCGCTGTATACAGATATTATATTTCTATTGGAGTCGGGTTTGGATTGCATAATAGCACTAATAGTGATGTACTGTATAGAGCTTGGAAATTCTGTCTTTCTTCTTCATATTCTGCTTCCCAAGCAATAATTGCAGATCTGTGTCTTTTCTCTTAAGCACACTTTGCTTTACCTATCTGATTTTCAGAAAATAAATATATATTAAACTGCTTTCAACTCTTCCCACTTTTGTTTACGATTTGCTCATTGAAATTTCTTCTGTGATCTAGAAGATCAAGCATAGCAGCACTAGTCGATAAACTTCTCTTCTTCTTTTTCCCTATTATGCTGCCTCGGTGTATACTATGACAGAATTAGGAACACTGTGCCCAACACCTTGACAGGAGATGATAAAATGATTCCTTTGCTCTACCATTCAACTTTTTAACCCAACGATCAGATGAGTGAAACTAATAAACAGGGACTGTGCAAACCGTCCTGTATAGTTTAATATTTCATACTGTGTTTTGCTTACAGAAGTGAGTTATATTGGTTTCTTGACCGATAGGATCCCTTAAAAGTATCGTACTCGTCCAAGAAGGATCATATCAGTCTAGGCTGAAAAACGGATACGAGACTTAAGGGTTACTGCATCATGGCGAGTGAGAAGGAACCACTGATCTCTAAAAAACACTGGATCGAGCATCTTCCGTTTCAAAGTTAGGTCAGTCGTTGGACGCCACTTCAGTTCCCATCACACAAAGCTTATAAACAATATTTTATAATGCGCTATTTTAACTAATGGGTCCCAGCACTCGTGACTACACTTTTTCGTGGCTAGAAACAATTGGAAGCTCGATCCAGTCTGTTTTAGAGATCAGTGGAAGGAACAACATCTTGAAAATTATCTATAGAAATTATCCAAGACTGGGTCCTAAGAAAAGAATCGCCATGGGCAATGTTGTTTGCAGAAGAAATTGTTATATTTGAAGAATCTAACGATAGGCGGAACAGAGCCTAGAGTGCTGGAGACATGCTTTGGAAGGAATGGTCAAAAATAAGCAGGTCGGAGACAGAGTACCTCTGTTTAAATAAAGGCAACAATGACGGAATCGTAAAGATGCAAGGGAGAGATCTCACAAGAGTAAAGGTATTTAGGTATTTGGGTGTAATAGAATGGTGGGTTTGAGGAGGAGGTGATGAGGAGGATACAGACAGGATGGAATGGATGCAGAAAGGTCTCTGCAGTTAGGGACAGGAAAGGTATACAGCACGGAGGTGAGGCCAGCAATGTTGTATGGACTGGATACACTGGCAATAATGAAGAAGCAGGAGGTCGAAATGATGGTAGAAGTGCTGAAAACGCTTAGGTGTGCAATGGTAGTAACAAGAAAGGATAAGATGAGGAATGAATTCATCAGAGACATGGCAAAAGTTGAATCATTTGGGATGAAAACGAGAGAGAAGCCTGGCTAAGGTGGTTTGGGCATGTTACGAAAAGGAATGGAGAATACGTGGGTAGAAAAGTCATGGAGACGGAACTTCAGGCAGAAGAAAGAGAGGGAGGCAAAAGCAAAACTTTATGGGTAAGCTAAAAGAACATTGGTAAAACGGAAAAGGATGTCGATGATTCGAGAAACTGGAAATAAATCATCCGCGCTGGCAACCCCTGAAAAAGGCAATATGCTGAAAGGAGAAGAAGATCTCCAAGATCGGAACCTTTCACAGACAAATCACAAAGTAAATGTAGAAGCTACAGTTTGTCATATAGAAGAAGTAGAAAGAGGTTTTATTTGCAGATAATAAATTACTCAAAGTATAGATAACAAGTATACCCTCACACCAAAGAATAAAGATGAAATAAAAAGTATACAATTACCACACCATTTTTGCATCGTCTTACAATGCTGAGCGATACAACTATTATTTTATTTTAAAAAGAAAATATGAAACTTGAGCTTTTTAGGATAATTATGGAAGAAACATTCTAGTGGCCTAATCAGCGCAAGTACAGCAGATTTGGTCCTAGAGAACGATGAAACAAACGCAAAGTAAAATACCTTGACGAAAGTTTCTCCAGCCAAAATGTGGTTTATATTTGTCATATTTTATTGACCAAAAACAGTGTATAAAGACAAAAGGAATTGGCTGTAAGACAAGTGTTTGTAAATCTCTTCAGCTAGCTTTGACGAAATTTGTATATAAAACAGAAATGTGTTATTAAGCCAATGAAAAGCTGTATTGTAAAGGAATAACTGGTGAAAGTAAAAGGTGAGGAGGAAACACTAAAATAAAACATTTGTTGTCATTCTGTCATGGTGTTAATGATGAAATCAGTTCTGATTCCAAAACACTTTAACTCTGATGTGTTTGGGATGTCCAGAACGATGTAAGACCCCGTTTATACGAGATCGGATCCATTTGGGAGCGGACCCATTTGGATCCGTACTCGTTTTTGCAGGCGTTTACACGGGCACGGATCCAAAATTGACATGCCTTTAGACGAGATCGGATCCATTTGGATCCGCTTGAAAGCGCATGCGTGGAAATAGTTTTTAAAATTAGGCGGGAAGAGTAGACCTGTTCAAGTTGTTTGCTTTGTGATATGATACTACTTTAAGGAGAAAGAGCACTGTTCTACCTTTTGTTTGATCAGTTGCCTTAATCGGTTTAAATCCTGAGTGGTAAAACTTAGAGAGACGCCAGACCTGTCTAGTACCGAAG
This sequence comes from Carybdea cf. marsupialis auct. non (Linnaeus, 1758), assembly GCA_010016065.2. Taxonomy (NCBI): domain Eukaryota; kingdom Metazoa; phylum Cnidaria; class Cubozoa; order Carybdeida; family Carybdeidae; genus Carybdea; species Carybdea cf. marsupialis auct. non (Linnaeus, 1758). The sequence goes on from JAAAKL020008251.1 coordinate 4,505, forward strand.
CCAGACGAGACCTGCTTTCAAAGCGATCCCCAACGAGCACGGATAGCACATCCAAATGAGATCGGATCCACTAGGCCTCGTGTAAACGCAACGCCAATCCATGCCAGTTTGGGTACGGATCCTTTGGATCCGCTCTCGTGTAAAAAAGTCTGAATGACATCATGGCTAAATCAGATTACTCGCGACACCCATTTATAAGTACAAGTTCAATGTTTAGGAAGGGGAAGAGAGAAGGAGGACGATGGAAGCCCGAAGAAGTGTGAGAAGGGGAAAGAAGACTTGTCGTTGATGAAGATCAAATCAGTCGATGAATGGTTTGAGGACTTTCAAGAAGAAACAGAATCAGAGGAGGAACTTTAAGAGACAATGTTTATTTTCAGAAATGATTGTCTGTAGTGTTGTTTTGATTTACCTTCTTATTGTAAATGGTATTGAACGAACCAAACCAACCTGAGTATGCACTGTTCCCTCGTGCACTCAGTTTCCATTCCCTGAGCGTGTGACACATTGTCACTTCATACATCCGTTAATGTTTTACTTGCTACATGAGAAGAACAATTGAATAATAGGATCCTACACCATGGTGTATTATTAGTTAAGTTAAGTTGCAACAATATTATTGTTTCGAATACAACTTAGGGCACGCTGTAGCCCGAAATCAAGATGGGAAGTTAACTAGGTTACTGTAGCCGTATGGAGCATCAGTGTCTTACATAGGTGGAATGACAATATAGGATCTTTTGAATTTTATCTCACAATTGATTTCTCGAAAATGGTGTGAAGATCAAGGAACTACAAGTGTTACGGAGTCGCCGCACGTAAAATACAGCCTGCTCAAAGTACGGACGAAGCAGAAACTTAGAAATAGAATTTCCATAAAGTAATAAAACAATAGACATTACAGCAATAATACACACGCAAAAAAAGAGTAGATAGAGATACTTAAGCGTTCATCAATTTTGACGGTTTTGAAAGAGCTCGACGAATGACACTTGAAAGACTTGTTAGATTTTCGGCTGTTCCTTTGCATCGGTTCAGGCATGGTAAATAAAGCTTTGAAGATTCGTAAGGCCAGAAGGATTTGACTGAAGTCAAGGCAATTATCGACAGTGTGCTAACTCCAGCAGGTCTCGCTCTTCAGTTAGTCTTTTTCCTTTCGACTTTGGTTTTTAAGCTCATACGGGGATAGAAGTGAATAAATGATTGGCCTTCAAAAGTCCCAAGGATGACGTGTAAGAGATTTACGATTTGAGTTTCGGACAGCCCTCGTGGCAGTGCAGTGTCATGGCTTGGAAACCGTCACTGAGGAAATATCTTCGCCGTCATGCCGTCAATAGGAAGATATTCAACGTTACAGAAAACGTAGGACTAATAAGAATAATACTCCTATGATACAAACCAAAGTATTGCATCATGCTGTCTGTAGCAAAACGTTTATACAAATACCTACGCACATCTTCTAGAAAAGTTCGTTTTTCATCATGTATAATATTGCGAGCCTACTATGACTATGGTACTCTGTACTCAAGTATCAATAAATCCAATGTCAAATGATGAGTTGGCATCTCTGTCAGCTTCTTGGCCAAATTGCTACAAAGACAAAATGCTTTTCCAAAGTTTCACAGAAAGCAGGCTAAGCTAGTGTTAATAACCGTCCTCCATGTAATTTTGGATCAAAAGGGAGGCGTTTTGCAAAACGAATCTATGCGGAAGGAAAGTGGACGTCACAAAACAAACGTCTTGGTAATAGCAAGATTTGACTCCAGATATCGAAGACAACTTTGGAATAGGCTGTTTCACAAAATACAAGACCTGTAGTGTACATAGTGTTCAAACTAGAGGCGATTGAATTTCAAAAATCTCTGGACAAAACTCTGTTAATATTGCTTGGTTCCTTACATTAGGAACCGGCATAAAATAGTAAGAATTGTTAGGGAGAGATTAAAACTTTGGAAGCTGATATCTCGGTGTTGGGAAAGTACAAACCTCAATTTTAGGTATTGACATTCTTACTAATAGGGCAACATGAAAATTGAGTATCTTTTCTATGATTCAAACATTTTCAAAATCGTGACGTCAACTTTCCTTTCGCATTGACTCTTCTTTCTGTAGCCAGACCGATTCCAACTTTTTGGAATTAAAACCTGTATGATCCGCAATTAATAAAGACTAGCGCTTCTCTTCGAAGTTATAACTTAACAATATACTTTCAAATAACTTAGTATAATACCTAGAACTTTATTGAGATATTTGATCTAAGTTTATTGCAAGCTTTAATTCTCTGCAAATTTTTAGACTTTGTAATGTTCTACAGAATCAACAAATTCGCAGAGCCTTCACCCTGATCTTTTGTCATCTCTAATTATATTTATCAGATAGATAATACGATAATCTATTTCATGTTCTCGATGGGTTACTTACTGCTGAGATGACATGATTTAGAAAGCCAATGTTTATGTTAGGCTCGGACAGTTAAAATGTATTCGATTCTTTAGTTTGGAAGGAAAGCGTTTTCCAAAGCTGTTAAATTATTAAAGTTCCGAAATTAAAAGTCTTAGAAATAATAACGCTTTGTTGTTATTTCAAACGATCAACTGTAGTTGATGATATTATTTCAATCATCAATTTAATCCAGCATAGTGATGTACAAGTCCGTCAGGTGTTACCTAACCTTCATTACTTGCCTTAGAATTCAACATAGCAGCATGTAGACATTTTAAATCTTTCTTGATTCGCGCTTTCACAGACGGACGTTAACTATAAGAACGCTTCTATTGCTTTTCAGTGCGAACAGGTATCATTTATTAAAAACTTGCTTTTTAAGTGCTGGGATGGGGATAAAGTTAAGGACTTTCTATTAGTAGATAGCGTACTTAAAAGTTGTATAAAGCATTTGAAACATAGACCAAACACTTTTTGCCATTTAGATTTTCATAATGTCAGGCACTAGACAGGTCATCAACATTACGTTCCCTTTAATCTTTTTAAAACTTATTTCAGGTAAAAAGCTATTTCCTTTCTGTCAGTAACACTTGACTTTATTTCCCTTTCATAAAAGTTTTTCTACAAGCATTTTACTCGTAATGAACTGCTTTGTAAGGCTTACAGGACTGATACGCATACAAAGTCAAGGAATTTTTAGTACTGGAAAGCATACTGCTAAGGAATTTTTAAAATGCAACACTGAGGAGGACAACAGCACATTTTCTTGCTATAAGAAATATAGTCTCCGACATTAGCCTCATTGACTCTTAGTTTTATATCAAATTTTGACAAAATGAACTCCTTCTAGCAAAGGATTTAGAGTTATCAACTTGTTTCAGGAGTTACAGAGTTTCCGGCAATGGACATAAACGAAGTTCCTTATCACGCTAGTGCTGATTCACTATTTATATTCTAAATCAAGATATATATTCCGAACTGATTCAACATCATTGCTGCTCAACGAAACGAGCGAAACTTTACAACAGATAAAACTAATACACAGATCTGTACTTAAGACCTAATTGCACAACGTAATCACGAGTTTGAAATTTCGTAACACATACTGTGAGACCGCGTGGGCTTCTAGAAACTTTCCTGGCTGACTCATTCCTAACAAGACTGAAAGGATAACCAATCACCCTCATAAAGAAGAATGTTCTCGAAAATGTCCACACAGTACATGTACAAATTGCATAATTCAAGTATCACGAAGACTGCAAACCCTTAGTTATAGTATCAGCACATCGGATTACAAGTTGGTATTTGTACATTAGTATGCAACCATCGGCCTTTTGAGATGATTTTTTTCTGCTCAGGAACGACGAAATATCCCTGAGTGTACTTAGGGACATGCATCGTCGTACTATTTAAGAAAATTTACTACACAAAAGTTAAGTATTCTTCATTAATTAAATTAATCATGTCATTACAGGTTATCGCAATTGCTGGAAGCTCTAATTACACTCAATTATAATTTAATAAAACTGACAGAGGCAGCCTGTCATTATATAAATAATTGTTTAGATAATGACAAGAATTCTCTACGTTAGGCCTATAGGACACAAAGATATCCACATCTATTAAATAATTTGTATATTGAGGCGTGCCAAAACGGGGGCTCTGGGAGAACATACTTCTTCTAGTGTTTGCAAAAAGACGCCCTATTTGTTTCAGAAAGTGCCCTTTGAGATCCTGTCTTGGTACCGATCGAAATTGATCTTTACCAGAAGCTAGGTATCTCGATAAGCTGAAGATTTTTCACATAGTGGTGACCTTGTAGCAACCAGGCACTGTACTTTGGAATGGGGGATGAAAGCTTGTTCATTTCCCTGAACTGACAGTTCTATGGGAGTCAGATTTTGATGAGGCAGAAGAGTTGAAAGAGAGACGATGCGAGGAATTCCTCAATCCATCGATGAGCAAGGGTGGACGACAAAATCAAAGACAAGCGGGAGCTGAAGTTAGCGGATATGTGGATAGAAAGCTGTTGCAGCTTTTCAAATATGAAACGAGTTTTAACTCAAGTAAAGAAAAAGGGCTAATGGAGAAACTGTAGAGGATCAAATAGAACGAATCACTTTGGATTTGACACGTGAGGTAGTAAGGAAATCGGTGTGTGAATGCAAGCCTAGCAGACTGAAAGGAGAAGTTACTTGTTGCTGGCAAGTTTATGGGAAGTTGTGAGTTATATATCAGCAACATGTGACCTCCAAACCTAATTAACATCGGTGTTGAGGGGACCCCATCGTGGAATGGCCTATTCCTTGCAATTTCTTGATTCCTAAATACACGGTATTAAACTACCATTTTGATATATAGAGAAAGACGAACAGCATGAAAACAAAAGGTGTAGACAAAGGATCCTCAACATGGTAACAAGGGTAACGTACTTTGGCAGCGAAGCATGTGTTCCAAGCATGCAGATGAAGTTGACTCCTTCTGAGAACAGCCTCGTACTGAATGACCATGTTATCAAGCCAGACCATGTTATCAACCATCTCGTATTCATAAAAGAGCGGGGAAAATACTAAAGCAAGTTTCCAAAGCGAGCTGGTCTATCATTTTAGCAGTATACTCGAGTCACGATACCATGTACCGGTGTGCGAAATGTATCTAGATAAATGACATTCATCTGCTACCTCTCTTTTCAGAAGATTGCGTTCATTACGAGGCTGTTTCCGGAGGACGTCAGCATGGTCTTGGGTGACTACTTGGCCCGGAATCTGTTTTTTTCGTAAACGAGGAACCCGCTCATATCTTTCGAGCATGTGCAGTACGAAACTACTCTTTTGTCAACACTTCTGATTTTGAAGTGGCAGGTAATTACAGATATTGAAAAATGGCGTTGGATTTGCTTTTGTATTTTGTATAGATTTACACTGCGCATGCTTAAAAAGATATGAGTGTTTTTCCTCTTGTACGGAAAAAAAGAGTGCGGACGGGAACAGGATGCTCAACCTTGACATGGTTAGTCAGGGGAATCATCCACAGTCATGTTGATGAGTCTCACTTGAAGAGTTTTTTACATAGATACAGAAACGAGGCCTCGTTTCTATATCTACGGTTATCTACGACTTTAGACTTACGTTATTTAGAAATAATACTCGTAGGAAGCACAAGCCAAATAGTAACCATAGTTACTATGAAGTGTTATTGTCTTGATTGCGCTTGGAGTGCATCACTGAAAAAGGTTATGCCAAATATCCAGATATGCTTTGAACTTGATTCGAAATACAGCGATTCTCGGACAGTGCACCCACGAAGGCTCATTAAGGGATTATAAAGCTCATTATTGCTTTTGATCTTGATGGATAAGAGATTGTAAAGAGATGATTACTAGCCATTGTTTTGATATTGCTAAAGCCGATATCTCTTCAGTTTGACAACTTGGACAATTAAATAATTCAAACGACTTAAACATTTTGTAGTTGTTTTACTGAAAAGGTGTCGTCAAGTTGAAAATGGAGCCATTAACCTGTTGTCAGGTGCAGACTAGGAAAAAGGTTTGAATCATGTCTTCTTAAAGACGATTTAGCATTAACGGTCCATATTTTAATCTCCCTTTGTACGATTGGTCTTGAGGTATACGCACGCGTAATAACCTATTTGCCCTCATTCATGTCAGGCAATACTATCTTTTCTTGCAAAATTGAAATCAGTTTGCATGTAAATTAGTTTTATTAGTCCAACTTGAATCAGCTCATTCGATATATTAATGAAAAGTAAATTAGAAGTAACTTATCAAAGAGCGACAGATTTATTGGTCGTACATTGAGTGAGCCCATGGCCCACTTTCAAATTGTGGTTGTTGTTGTGAAAAATTATATGCAAGGCAAAGGATACTCGGAGATCTTGGGCATAAGACATAATGACACTAGAAGACTTTGTAGATGGTTCAAGTGAGCTTAAACGGCTATCAAATTGGATCTTAATAGTAATCATCATTCCAATAATGGACATAACAATCATTCTCGTTATTCAGCTGGGGCCTTAACCTTAGGCCAGAACCTCTACAGTTACTTCTGAGTAAGTAGACAAGCAACTTGTGCTAGTGGGAGTTAAGTCCCCCCTTGATCAGTCGCTGTCGTCCCTTCTTACGTACGCCACTATTATCTTTTATAACAACCTACCCACGCAGTTTATGAACTCTACCGTTTGGAATAACACTATTTTGAATTAGGAGACTCTTTAAAAGTACCAATTCCTTGCTATTCTATTGCAATCAAATGTCTTTCTAACAGCTCTAGAATGCGGGAGAAAGTGTGACGTCACGATTTGAAAATGTCTGAATTATGGAAAAACACTCAATTTTCATGTTGCCTTAATAGTTTGAACGTCAATGGCCAAAATTGAGAATGTTGCCTTTTCCCAGCACCGAGATATCATCTTTCAAAGTTTTAAATCTTCTAGCAAAACCTTTTATTCACATACGCCTTCAGGTACACCCTTCTGAATAGGTACAACCTTCGTTTAGTTACATCTTTTTGTTCAGATCCACCATTCTGTTTAGATACATCCTTATGTTCAAATACACTTTCTTCTTTAGATAGACTCTTCTGTTTGGTTACAGCTTTCTGTATAGTGTCGCCCTTGTAAGCTAATACAACATTCCATTCGGATGCGTTCTCTTCAGACGCATCCTTCTGTTCAGATACACTATTCTGTTTAGTTACGCCCTTCTTTTCAGATACAACTTTCCATTCGGATACATCTGTATCTTTATTTACAGCCTTCTATTCAGATACTTCTTCTGCCCAGATACACCCTTCTATACGGATAAACCTTTCTGTTTAGGTGCATCTGTTGAGATATTCTCCTCTTTTTAGATACATGGTTCTGCTCATATACACCCATCTTTTTAGTTTTTACCCTTCCATTTAGATCCAACCTTCTGCTGTTTAGATCCAACGTTCCATTTAGATCCAACCTTCCATTTAGATCCAACCTTCCATTTAGATCCAACCTTCTGCTGTTTAGATACATCCTTTCTGTACAGATAAACCCTTCTGTGAACAAAAACTGGCCGTCCTGACAAAGATGCGCATTCAAAATCCAAGGAACTCTCGCGTCCTGGTACCCTCCTCGTAAATACCACGGATAAAATTAAAAACGGGGGGAGGGGGGAAGAAACAAACAGAAGTGTCCTGGCAAAATCGGATGGCTGGTCACTATATTCATGACATTGGACGACGCCTTAAAGGACACTAAACTGAGATATTGCGCGGAAGCATTCGGACTGAGTCAGAAGAGTCAAGGAATACTCCATTAAGTAAATATGTAAAGAAAAGAGAATCTTCATCAACCTCTTGTACAATCATCTTGGTTCTATATTGATATCATCATTCAAGCCTTTACATGTGTAATTTACTCATTTTTAAGAATGATGTTGTTACTTCTACTGCTGCATAGGGGCACATTTATTTTTTCTCCGATATGTTGCATCGAATGTAACCTTGATAATTGCATCATTTTGGCATTGTTTGATGATAATATACTTCACACAAAAAATTATATCATCAAGAAGAGAGAGTTTGACATAACTAGATTTGAAACGTACTAAATTCTTGATGATGCCACATATTCTATGATGGAATCATAATGGACGTAAGTAAATATAGGCTTAAATTACGCATGTACTAAGACATGATTTGATCAGATCCCACAGCACGGCTTTTAAGTGGAGCCCAAATTTAACAGAAGAAAAGATCATTATAACTGATATTCAGATAAGTTGCCAAAAATTGTCTAGCCGCCCCTCGATCGTGACCCCTATTAAAACATGAAACACTAGATATGAAAATTTGAAGACATTTATGATTTTTTATGTTTTAATTCCTAGATTTGAGACACATGAGGGGGAGATGAGAATCAGCAGTATTATGCAGAAGCAGAGTTTAGTGAAAAATGATCTAATGACATGCTATCAAGATCAGAATATCAAAAACGTGAATTTAAGTATGATGTCAATTATTTTAGTTCCTGGATCGAGAACACTAAAAAGGAATCTGAATTTTATAATGCCAAGGCACAGTCAATCATTGATTAGCAATGATCACAGATCCTATTTTTCATGAAATGTGATCCAATGCTGCCAAGAAACTACTAAACCGTTATCTTTTACTTGCCTTAACCACGAAATATTTAGGGGGAGGGGGCTAAACCGATTTATACTCAAATGATTTCCAAGTTTCAAGGACTTGGCCATAATAAGACACACTCTGTTACAAGCTTTCAATCACCTTGGAAATTATTGAGGGGGGTATAACCCCTCCAGCTCCCCAGTGGTTACGGCACACTGAAAGTGCCAAAAGCCTAGATATTACATCCTCAGGTCAGCACTCGATATCTATTGAATTAGTACGCTTTACCATGTCTACTCCTTAAAAGAGACAAAGAGTTGTGAGGGAATGTCCTCTAATTGTCATACTTCATAAAGGAGAGGCCCGTCATTGCTTGCCGCAAAAGTATGACGTGGTATTCTGAGTACTCACTCTGAAGCCGATCCTATACACTAGCCAACGCCCAAATGCCTGTAATAATGGCTTAGAAACCTATGAAATGATAGTAACCATGCAGGCATGGCAGCTGAGTGACTTAGAGACGTGAGTAGCTGAAGCTACCTAGGACGCCACGTCTGCTACTCCGTTTCACTTAGGAAACAACCAACAATTTATTTAAACATAGAATTATAAAATACAGCTGATTGTAAGACGTTTGGTCTTGCTATGAGCATAATCAGTCAAGTATTTCGAGTATTTTCTTCTGCCATAATGAACAAACCATAAATAAATGTGTATATAATAAAGTTCTTAAATTAATCAAGACGCTGAAGATATCCTGGTCCCGTTGCAGAATTCTTTTTATTGACTTGAAAGAAGAGAGGTAAGTAAAGCAATGAAAAATGCAGTTTTAATATGAAACTCCTTTGCAAATTTTCAATCCATGAGGAGACAAATCACAGAAATAGGAGAAAGGCAACAGCACTCCGATGCAAGATCAACCTTGGTGCGTCAGTTGATCTATCAATGGTCTACACGGCCTGTTGAGACACCATCAACGTTTCCGCTCGTGTTCTTCCGCGTGTTAGCCGTGCGTCATTCTTATTATGATCTTCATTACTCTATCTAGTATCCAGAATCAACCATTGAAAGCGTATCTATGCTTTGACTGGAAATCAAATTTTGAACCTCCCTGCTTGCCAAGTGCCCAACGCTACTGTTAAATGTCCAAAGCTATTGGGACTACGAGGGATCACAGAAGTGCTTGTTTCAATGCGAGCTCCAGAATTGGTTCATTTCTCACTTTGATCAACGTAAAGAGTAATCCGTGTTTAGTTCCCCGTCCTGCATTATAGTTTAGTTCAAGATTGGATGATAATAAAATCTGTGGAATCCACATTTCTCAGCCACCATGAGGTAGAACGTTCAATAAAGAGGCGTTCTCGTACATAAGTCTGTATTTCAAGTTTGAATAGCTTAAATTTCATAAGGCCCAACAGTATTGAAAAGCTTAACGATATGTGGGCGGCGAATTTTGATCCTATGAGAAAGAGGAGGGTATTTATTTGTGATGACACTCAAAAATTTAAGGTTAATCTTAGGAGAAAAATAGCATAATTTCAAGAGTAAAGCTTGACATCACTATCACTCTATTCAGAAACAAAGCAAATTATAAAGACTCGGTGTGTGAATGCTGTATGTGGTAACATGTTGGTCTTTGCCCGAAAGGGAGGCAGTTTCTATGATATGACTTGACAAGGTTTCTCCAAAACTAACTATGTAACTGTGGTAGACTGACCGTATCAGCGTGACGTGCATGCGATGATATATAACGACCACAAGAATAACTGCGTCAACATATGCTAAACATAATGAGTATCAATGAAAACTCACCTTCTTGTAGTATACATAGCCACACGTTCAACCAGAAACCTAGCGCTGATCTCCCGTACCCCTTACATTCACCTCCTTTTAGACTTACATCATTACGTCACTTATTATTTATAAACACATAATTCTGCTTAAGTTGCTCCTATTACAAAACTACGTCATAATTCTAGAAGCATCTGCTAAAACTGCTGACTACTACATGACAGAAACTAACTACTAACTTTAAGGAGTAATTCTAAACATTACGTAAAATAAAGGATTTAACTGCTTAAATGTTTTTGCCAGACACTGATCACATGAAATCACACGGTGAACGAGGTGAACGTTTTGAGCTAAGTTGATAGGTTAGGAGAAGATAGTAACACACCATCGGAAAATATCACGTGTTCGATCGTACGTGTTCTGTTATTCGTATCATTTAATAAACGTGTTTAATTGGAAACAGGTTCAAGTTACCGACAAAGAATCGGCCTTTTCTGATTAGACGTATGCAGCTTCTAGATCGAGAACATGAAAAGATGATAATACTTTGTTAATAGGCTGAACGAATAGGCAACGAATCGTCACTGAATGTAGTCTTTTAAGCAAATGCTGAGCAATTGCTTGGTGACCTTTAAGTATAAGTTACTTGTGTTTGCTTGTACAAGTTGGTAAAATTTTCATTCTGAAGTATGCCTCTGCCTATGGCAGCCTGTATGTGCTGTGCAATTCTGCAATGTAACCATTGTGACGTATGGTCTAGATTTATGCTGATACAGCGAGAATAAGAGTGGTAAACTAATGAGCTTTTCTGTGTTGTAGTTATGTCATACTATTTGGTCAAAGGCAAGTTGCTGATTATGATACTGGTGATGATGATGATGATTATAATGATGATGATAATCATAATGATGATGATGAAAATGATGAGGAAAAGTTTATCCACAAATCCTTCCCACAAATGCTTAATTGAAACTTCTTTTAATACCCAAAACACACTGAAGAATATAAACATCTACTCGGGAAATTGGCATCGTTATCGAAATCTGAGACCTGGACCAGCGCTTTCGAAGTGTGTTGCAGTGAGTATAGATTTGAAATAGAGGCAACAATTCTCAGTGCCGTAACCACGAAATAACTATTGGGGGGGCTAAACCGGGCTTTCCATTTCCCATTTGGTTGGCCGAGGGCGTGGCCGAGAAAGGATGGTTCGCCTATGCAATGCTTTAAAATTGCCTTGTATTTTGCT
>JAAAKL020008252.1:0-16105 GCA_010016065.2 Carybdea cf. marsupialis auct. non (Linnaeus, 1758)
GAACCAGCATCAAATGATAAGGTTTTGTTAGAGAGATTTAAAACTTTGAAAGCAGATATCTCGGTGTTGGGAAAGGGAAATACTTTCAATCTTGGCCATTGACGTTCTTACTAATAAGGAAACATGAAAATTGAGTATTTTTCCATAATTCAAAAATTTTCAAAATCGTGACGTCACATTTTCCCACCGCATACGTGCCCGAACCATTGCAGCTTTGCTTCTCTTAATTTTCCTCTAATCGCTCTAGCATATGCTGAACCCCTGAGTCGGCGACTTTCTGTATTTAGGCTATTGAATAAATCCATGTTCGAAAGGCATCAATGTGCGAATAAGAAAAGCACAGACTTCAATCCAGAAAATGGACTAGATATCAAAATCGAGCCCATCCATTCCATTCCAAGTCCACTCTTGAAAGTTTGTTTGTTATGGTTTCTCAACATGGGCTCTTAATAATTTCTGGACGGAGAAGATACATGGCGCACAGTGGTCAAGTCTGTACCCTGGAACCTACTACACATTTTCTTCGCAATGTCCTCGCTTTTCATGTCAGGTTCAATATGAAGGAAACGCCAAGCTATAGCTCTCCAAATCTTACACATATTTAAACAACGTAATTGACTGCCGCAGTAGTCCAGTTACCTTAGAAAAATGGGTAGTTCATGAGCTCGTCAACGCGACATCTTGAGAACGAGCCTTCCTCCATTACTGTTGAGTTTTCAATGAAAACATGTACACTGAAACATTTTCTCTGTGATTACGTCCTTGCAACATGTATTAGTTTGTAGTCGGGTATTAAGTGAGGTGTTGTCCACCTTTCTCAACCCGCAATTCAATTTCAACATTGTCTTTGGAATCATGACCCCTTCCGTTCCCAGAGACCGCAGAGATCGAAACAGACATAGAAAGTTGCGATCTTCATTGATCTTTATGATAAATAGATTCGTGAATGAATGAACAATGGATAATTCCTCGCACACACAAACTTGTACAACCCCTGTTAGTATTGCCCTTTGATATTATCACGAACTTGCGACGTGACCATAAACTAATGTATGTATGTTTTAGATAAGGCTCGAAACAAGGCAGAAAGCCAGCCCAAACCTCCAGGGAAACGGGGGTTTCCCGTTTCTGTCCTCAATGATTCAGATGGGAAGGCGCAATATGGCGCATTTGTTCCCGCTGCTTTCACAAAATGTCATCATACCGTGCAACTATTCTTAAATTGAACACATTTTGAGTTATTTTCTTTACGTCACTTACGAAAGAAAGCCAAAACACAAAAAAATTGCATTTCGGCAATAACTTCTGGAAGGGGAGGCAGAGGCAGAGGCAGTACTTTTTGGGAGGAATTGTCCCTAATACCGGCCTGTGGCCTGGTGCTTGCTCGCAATAAAACACGAGGTCCGCAAAGAATGACCGCTTGGGTAGAACTGATCAATGTAGCTAGATACCATTTCAGAAATACCACAAGAGTCATTAACAGTTAACAGAACCTTCTCAGCATGACACAGAGATCCAAGAGACAACCAATGGTGAATCGACGGGACGGCCAAAAATAATCGAAAAGAAAGCCAAAGATGAATCAAAGAGAAGTTGAAAGATGAATCAAAGAGAGCTTGAAAGATGAACCAAAGAGAAGGCCAAAGATGAATCAAAGAGAAGGCCAAATATATATGAACCAAATAAAGCTGACATTTAGTGACGTTTTGTGATTTGGGTTGGCATAGTCCTCTGATATGAGGCTATGACAAGGCAAAAGGCTAAGGGACCATGGATGCCTAATTAATGTGGTTTACATATGTCTTTAGCAGTGGATTAAATGTGCAGTCTCTAGATTTATGAATATATACCATATGATATACAAGTATATAATATAATATACTCTCTATATATACTATATTATATATAAGTATATATATATATATACTTTCTCTGTATATATACTATATTATAAACAAGTATAAATGTATAAAAATCAAAGGACTTGCAAAAGTTTACCTCAGTTACTCCGAGTTTCATGTCCCACGACGATTCTTAAACTGGTCTGGACCACGACGAAGCCACACAAAACAACACAGTATCCATAATTAACGATGTTATAGTTGTTTAAAGCATTAAAAACAAACGTGTATTGGTAGGCAATTGTTTAAAGACCTCACAAAATTCACTATAATTTTTCAACAAAACTCGTACTCTATTGTACACATTTAGACAAAAATCTTTGTGATTGACGTCTTTCTACAGAATTCACGAATTCCTTAGGAGGTAGCGCCGCGTATACATTGTTAGAAATACGGTACCGTATCACTTATGTACAGTTGTTTGGTATATACAGCATGGCAGCACTGACGACATTACATGTTCCACAGTGAAAGTAGTATATACAAAGGCTTAAAGTGTCAAATTACGTAAACAATGGATTGCGTACCCTTGACGTACATACATTTAAGGCTGCTTTAGTATTAGTATTTCCTACGTACGAAGAATGTCCTTATGTACGTTTACCAATACGAAACTACTCTACTTAACAAATAGCACTTGTCTCACTGATGAAAAAACGTAAACATTAAAGTTGGGAAGTGATAAATCGGGTTGTGATGTCATAATATTACTAGATGGATACCGTATTACTGCTAATAGACAGTCTCTCCGTAGCGCCGTACTACTTTCAAGTATTTTATTAAGCGTCGCTCTCTTGTAAGCGCCGCATCTTCTAACCATTCAGTAATAACGTTTACTTCATACAGCAGAAACCGTTCTATATTTTTCTCCCCAAATCTAAAGTCCCATGATATATTTTGTAGATGACACTAAAAACAACATCATACTTCCAAAGTTTGTCCTCTAATTAAATATCGACTCCCTCCAGTATTCACGTTATTAAATAACGCCACGGCGTTAATCCGCAGTAATACGGTGTCCGTCTCATTTCTGTTATTCTCTATTCTATAACAAATAGTTAAAATACTCTTTTCATAACTTCCTTTACAAATCGCTTTCCACATTAAACAAACCTGGCTAAAAATAGAACTCCTATGTCTCTTCTACGCATTCATTCCATCTGTATTGTTGCCGTCATTTATCACTGGAAAGTATCACAACACAACGGAACTGGCAGCAGTTCACAATCTCTTTAATGACAATGTGCCATTAAAGCTCTTGAGGAGATAACCCAACAGGCAATTCATTTCTGATCACGAAGACTTTCGTCCACTCACATCAGTTCATCTTGTGAATGTTCTAGCGGCAGGCTCCTTGGGTGACAGCATGCTCCCTAGCGAGTTCGCATTACCTACCTTTTGTTGTTGTTTCAGCAGCATGTTGACGACGTGTAATCAACTGATGAGAATCGGCGAAAAGCTTTCTTGCTCACAAATGAATTGTCTGTAAAGTTGTCTCTTCAAGCTCTGCAGTATCAAGAATGGACTGCAGCTGAAGATTCTTGTACTCTTATCGCTTAAAAGGGCACCTTGTATAAACGCACTCGAATAATCTATCGAAGCTTTTAGCGTGCGTCTATTTACACGGTGATATTAAAAACTTTCAGGACATACCAAAACGTTTTACAATTTCTTTTCCCATTCTAAGGAGCGTCTATTTGAAGGTGGGATTTATTTAGACTTTAGGTTTGTACAAAAAACCAAAAAATATTGAAAACTCAAGGTAAAAGTAAGTACCATTACAGGAGCTTTATCCTCTATATAATCCTCAAAAATTAATAGAATCTTCAATCAAAACTTCCAATTACGGTACCTACGCATTGTCGACATCAAGGTAGTGTCTGACGTAGTGTATATCATTCCTTTTGGGGGGACGGGGAAGGGGGACGGGGAAGGGGACGATAAGGAAGATTCTTTACTTCAGAATTATCGTTCAGTATCGGAGGAGTTCATTATTTCATCTGAGAAGCTTATTTGATAAGGGGCGTTTACTATACAGAATAGCGCACGTTCACTGACACCAAATGCGCCGACAGATAACTAAGTACTTTAACAATAGAGCTACAAAGAAACCGTAAACATGCTATTGTTACGCACTATACAGCTATCTAAGGGGCCGTTTACAAATTATGTAAGAAGTTTCCTGATCTTTGATGCTCCGTGGCCAAGAAACCGTAAACATGCTATTGTTGCACACTATATAGCGATCCAAGGGGCTGTTTGGACACAATGTAACAAGTTTCCTGATCTTTGATGCTCCGTGGCAAAGAAACCGTAAACACGCTACTGTTATGCACTATACAGCTATCTAAGAGGCCGTTTACACATTATGTAACAAGTTTCCTGATCTTTGATGCTTCGTCCCAACTTTAACTTTATGCAGTCATTAAGAGTATCTCCCATACGTAATCATACGACCACTTTGTGACTCACCCACCCTCAAGCAAGAGAAAAACGGGGTACTTATACCTTGTGTTCTAAAGTCGGTATCTATTTATCGCACAAAACAGCCCTTATCGGTCGCAGCATGTCTTCTCATAGAAAGATTTCAAGTGCAAGACGTCGGCTATCAAACAAAACATGCGTCCATTTACCCCTTAATCCTTCAATATTCTAAGGAAAATGAATGGGAAAAATTAAAAGGACTTTAAACAATTTTGTGGCGACCGTTTCCAATTTTAAAAACATTGGCGGGAGTGGTTTTCCCCATTTGTATAAATAACTTTAAGGCGATTTAAACTTCAGTTGTCTATAAATAAGTTGCATAAAGTGTAGAGTACAACTTGGAAACGAAGTGACTTTGTCGATAGAAAATTCAATGTTGTAAATGCAGTATGATTAAAAGCTGAAATTTTGTGCACCGATAGATGTGACCGTAAACCGCTTGCTGCTAACCAGTTTTATTCACAGTCGCTGGTGAAAGAATGCATTTCAAGCGTGGTAACAGGCCAACTTTTAAATTTTAGAAATGTGTTCAAGGATCGTTCACAACTTTAACATAAAACGAAAGTTACACTTTTGTAATACACTACAAAATAATATTGGTCTTCTAAATTCTGTCATTTCGTCAGCCAATCCTCAGTGACCGAGACTAAACTAGGGCAGTCAAACTTTTTAAAGCACATAAATGAATAATGAAGAGCAGAAATTTGAGACAAAACGCGTAGACGACTTCCCCCCTCTCCCAGAAACTTCCTTGTTTTGGGCGGGAGCAATTTCCAGGATTTCCCCCAGGGAAATGAAATGTTCTTTGCGTTTTCCTCTAGTTTCTAACCATAACCTAAGTTTGGTCCGTCCCATACTGTTTTAGTCACGTGTTGGAAAACTTCGATCTACTAAAGTCATCATCTGTTTCACACCCATCTGCAACTATAATCAAACATTGGCATCCCGAGACCCATTCTCGTCCTCACCTCGATAACACAACATGTAATCAGACTCTATTAGAGTAGTTTGCATATGCAGACTATCGAGAGACCACTTACTGTTGCTGCGGGGGTAAAATCCCAACTGCCACCCCTGAACCACTCCGTCCAATCGACATCGCTGTTATTACCTCCCACGTGTCAGTGCCAGCATCGTAGGCTTCTACACTTGATAAGAATCTCTCGCCATCGTATCCGCCCAGGGCGAAGAGCTTTTCATTGACCACAGCTACACTGAGCGCACTGCGATGATGGTGCATGGGTGTTATCATAGTCCATGTATCTAATTTAGCATCGTACCTTTCAGCGCTGTTTAACTGTGTGATTCCATTGTATCCACCAACCGCATAAATATACCTGCAGAAAATGGAAACACCGTTTGCGTTACAGATTTCTGGACAAAGCGTGGGAACTCAAGCAGGGTTTAGAAGGGGGCTGACCTTCTGGCCTGCATAAACGTACACATCTTCTATTTTATGCACATCCACATCCACTGAACATTAGATTGAAATAACATAGTCTGGCCTGGAAAGCGTGACCAATGTATACATGAACATACCTGATAGTAAAATTATGACACGTTGCTTGTAATATTGATGTATTACCTTACATTTACTTGCTCTGAAAACACGCAAAAATCTGGTATGGGAGTGCGGCGAATATTCAAGGGATGTACTTATTTCAAAGTTATATTTAAAATAGCGGCGTTTAATCGAGGGTGGCAATTAATCGATGCATTGCGGTATATACTTCTTCAAAAGCTATTTGTAAAGATCTCAATAAACATCAATGATCCTTCAAGAGAACGTCTACATGCGGAGTTTTCATTGTTTTTGAATACATTTCCCAAATTGCCGAGTGAGTTCTCTAGTTTAATAAAGCTTCGGATATGTACATGTTCGGTACTGTAACATATCCCACAAAAAGCACGGGAAAGAATCACAGAATATTTTACTTACAACAATCGCGCGAAATTCGATGGATTGGAGACCTTCTGTTTTTTCTAAACAGATTTGCTTACCAATGCCGGTACTCTGCTTTGGTACCGCGATATGGGAGAGCAGTGCCACAGTTGAGCTTAATGTTCAATCGTGTTTTGAAATACGTTTATGACATCTGTTGCGAAAACTCCCTTCTGTAACACATTGTGTGGGATTCTACTCCTTCACACATCAAAACATTAACTCACGTTTTGCAATCTTTGAGTAAACATTGATGAATTAAATACTTGTATTTTGTATCGAAAAACAGTTCGTTATTTACTTGACGTGAAAATCAAGAAACGTTTAAGGTCGACTAGTTGATGACGAGAAGCGGGTGGAGAATGAAGTAAACGAAGCATGTGCATTAGCACTAGTCCCAGGTCTTTCTCTCTAATCTAGTTGTCATCTAGTGGATAGTCATCTGTTGCCAAACCTCCCTGACAGGTGGGACAGACGTCACGTGTGATCCTACCACATAAGGGCATGATATGACGGTCAGATCGGCCTAAATGTAGTTTCCACCATAATGGGCCAAACCAAGGTTCTTCTGCTTATGTTTCCGGTGCGGTGGCTCGCTTGTTGATGAACTGCCGCCATCCATTTCCTAGCTTTCGCTGCATGGATGCTTTCATCTAGAGTCATTCCAGTTACTCTATTCTGTCATTGCACCTATTTGTGATGGTGTCCCCTAGATAGTAGAAATTGTTGAACTTCTCAATGATCTAACGATCAGAAATTACATGTTTCTGTTCATGTTGAGATTCATAGCTACAGTTACAACTCACTACCTACACATTGCACCGTATCGGCACCTTCTGGCGAAATAGTCTGGTCGTCGTAACGTGTCCTAGGATTATGTAATAATATCGAACTTTCAACAGGTATAAATGCACAACTTCTCGTAATTTACTTGCGATTTAAGATGAGGTACTTAGGTACTTTTTCCCAAGATCGTCAATAAACCAGGGTGCAACATTGTTCTATGCTGAGTGATGACGTCAGAAATCAAAAGTTTTGGAAATAGGACAATTTGACTCCAGATACCCGAAGACAACCTTAGAATAGGCTGCTTCTCAAAATACGAGACCTGTAATGTATACAATGTTTAAACTACAGGCGTTCAAATTAAAAAAATCTCTGGTCAAAACTCTGTTAATTTTCCTTGGATCCTAACGTTAGGATCCAGCATCAAATAATAAGGTTTTGTTAGAGAGATTTAAAACTTTGAAACCTGATATTTCGGTGTCGGGAAAAGGCAGGACTCTCTACTTTGGCCATTGACGTTCTCACTAATAGGGCTTTACGAATATTGAGTATTTTCCCCGTAATTCAAACACTTTTAAAGTCGTGACGTCACGCTTTCCCTCCGCATAAGGAAGATAATATTTTAACATGTACTCGTCAGCCTGGTAACGTGGCATCGGCCTGTCGTTCCGTCTTGTTTCCAATTGGCAGTCCCGCTTTTTGCCGGTTCTTTAATTTGTTTGCCACTCAGATGATATTTCTGTCAGTCGGTATTTCTTTCTTTCGTTATTTGAAGTAAACTCTGATTGCAGTAAAAATTTCCTTTTGATTTTGATGTTCATAATTGTGATATCCTACTGGTTAATCCAGTAACTCTATTACATGAAGAGTTGATTAGTGGTACAGAACATGAAAATTGCTTTAAGTAACGGATTCATATTGCTAAGCGTTTCGCCAGACACTGGTTACATTAACAGTTTGGAGAAATCGTTGAGCAATATCAATCCGTTACTTAAAGCAATTAGCACAATTGTATAAGTAGTATCCAGGATTATAGTCATGTATTGTTGACATATCGATGATTGTTTTATACCATAAGAATTAAATTGATAAAAAAGTGAAGGGAAAGTGTAGGCCGTATAATTTAAGTCCATTTTCGCTTAATTTGTGTTTCACAACAGGAACCTGACAAAAAGTATAGGTCAAAAGTAGTTAGTTAGGAAGTCTGTACGTAATAAATGGAAATCTCTGAAAACAGATGGGACCCAAAACTCGCGAGGAGTACAATGATGACCACAGCATATACTCCTTTAAATAGACTGTTCAAAGTAATAGAAATCCTAGCCGGACTATCATAGTTAGAAACAAAAAATGTCAAAACACCATGAATGTACTGTGAAGAGGTAGGCATCCGGTAACAAACTGACCTTTGGTAGCAGCCATGATGTTGAGCGACTCTTCGCCAATATACCTCTTAAGGAGACAGCATGTGCGTCTACTGTCTCTTCAAAAACACAGATAGCACACAACCTCTTACTAACACTGGCTTTATACTACTTCTTTAGTTGGTAACGTTTGCTTCGTTCTTATTCTGAAATTTTACTCAATCCAAGCTCAATTTAATGTCAACTACTCAAGAAAACTATACATCAATGTAAGCCCAACGTTTTTTTCCGTTGAAGTTGCTGAGTATCAAGCTCTGACCTTTTTCCACGTTTTTTGACATTGGTGTGGTAGCTTCAATGCTACCTATGGTTCAGAACAGTTACCAGAACATTTGTGCTTTTTGCACCTTATGGGTAAATGGGCGAGCAAACCCGGTGAAGCAAATTTTTATGAGCTTTCGGTGTATTTTCCTACCATCCCTGAATGAATTGATTACAAATGAGAAGACACTCTGCCTAAAGCCTTCAACGAAACATGCATTAGCAACTAACAAGAAACATCCTAAGAGAGGGAGAGTTGAGTTGAGCTTTTGTTCATATTTCAAGACCTGCTTAGCTGAGAGAGAAAATGCCTGTATTTTAGCAAGGCTCGAATTCTGAAGAAGCTGAGGCTAGCAAAGGAAGATCAGAATAAAAATGACCGAGAGCAGTACATGGTATGTAGGGGAATGTAAACAAGTGGTGGCCCAGCAAGCATTTTTCATGTCGTAAGCAAGACTCTGAAATGATCCGACAATGCCCTATTGCATACCATATTACTTTTGTATATGATTTAAAGGATTATTTGTAGTAAACGAAGCAATCAAGTTTTCGTTGGGTTTTTTAGAGAAATGATTAACACTTCATTTCAATTGCAAGACAAAATACTAATACTACCCATGGGAATACCAATCTTTTCCCTTACTTGAGTTTTGTATGTTGTTGTTTTTTTAAAGAATGATTAACAAATGATATCAATTACGGCACAATATCTTTATGCTACCCCTGGGAGTAACCCATCTTCATCTCTTCGGGGGTAGGCATTATGATTGTTTAACATTGGCTAGCCATTCCATGGCAACTACCCTTAATACGTTAATTAGCCTTGTCGATTTTATTGTTCATTTAAAGTGGTTTCAACCTTGGATCTAGTACGCAACAGGGGCTTCTAATGGAGAGATTGCTATTCTGAAGCAACTTGTTTTGGTGAAGAGAGGATTTGAAATGATGCGTTTGAATAGATAGTAGACCATTAGAAAGCTTGTCACCAGCGGTATTCGAATTCATTTCAAATCCTCACTTTTTCAAACTTTCAATGGGCAGTGGACAGCATGGTGGACCAGATGGCAGGCCTTCCATCGTCAAGTCACATGGCACAGAGAGGCTCATCTCCAAAATTACGTAGAGCTAGATGTTGATATCCTCCGCTTGAGTATTGCGAGATGATGCGGCGACTCTAGAAATAGATCAGGTTATTCGCAGTCTTCACCTACCTCAGTTGGCAAAGCGCACAACGCGAGTGCGTGAGTTACGGGTTCGAATCCCGTTAGTGACATACTTTTCTAGATCTGTAGTATCCATTCAAACCTATCTTAAACAACTATTTACCTGAAAATGAATTTTATACCGATACACAAAAATATGTACCCGCTTGGTCATGTATGGAAGTTACGCGTATTCAGACTTCAGCAATTACCGTACTCAGTTCAAGGGTATACTCAAGAACTTTGTAAGCTTTATGCCATATCTCGTTAAGGGTAAACTTCGAAGTGTGCCAAAGAAATATGACTCCCTCCTCAAAAATGCACACAGCCCAGACTTAATCTGGTTACGGACGTCAATCTCTACGGCACCGAGGGCCTCATTAAAAGCTCCCTTATGTGTAGAACAAGATGTTCTCTAGGTACAATCTCCAGTGAAATGTGTTTGGCCCTGTCGATTGATACCGAAGCGAAATGCTCAGTATGTGAGCCGCACGTCAAAATATTCTGTTGAAGATAAAGTAACATGTTCCTGCGGTTATATTTGGTTACTGTTCTGTTACTGAGAACAGCACCCTATCGTGCTGTTACAAGACTCTCTTTTATTAGAATCTCAAGTCAGTTATGTTTTTTAACTGTATCTTTAAGTTGGTGGCACTAAATTACTAAATAGAGGGGCCCCATCAGGTTGTCATAGACTGATGAGCAACTGGGATTGCCAGCTGGTGTACCTAAAAGGGGCGAAACACCAAATCTTCTGGCCTCATACCAAGTACGGTTTCTGTCAGTTTTAGTACATATTTGCTTCCTTCTTTTGCGGCATTCAAAGCTATAATTCCCGGGCTATATCAAATTGATTGATTGTTGACTTACATTTCATTACCAGATGAAAAAGACGACACATCAAGTCTCCCGGGGCAGCAGTCACTTCAAAGGTAGGATCAGTAATGCATTTTGATAACTACTTCGTTTAGGAAAGTTATATATCGATTACTACCTTTTTTCTATCTGTAATTGACCTAGATTAAAATATATCCAACTTTGCTCCCACAAACTATTCCACCGCAATATAAAGTAATTTACTTGCCACGTTAATATGATGTAAGTTGTGAATTCTAACCCAGAAGCAGAAGTCAGTATGTGAGTCTCATGTCACAAAAGGGTTGTGAGTCTCATGTCACAAAAGGGTTTTAAGGCCCTTACTTACTTAACCAAATCGGCTTGAAGTTTGGCGTCAAGAGAACCTTGTATAGTATATTATATCGTTTTTGTATTGTCGTCGTTCACATCTGCAATCTGTATAGACGAAGGTAAGCTTTTTTCAAGCTCTGTTTCGAAATTTTTCAACAATTACTTGAGACATTTCCCTTTTATATTTCACTCTGATTTTGTAAAGAATTCCTCCAGACTAGATATATCGCAATCTCCGGTTCTATTGGACTGTATAATAATCAGATTGGCTGGTTCCAGAATAGAGTAAAATGAAGACTTCGGATGATGTTTCTTCCAAACTGAAGATATATTTCTTAAACTTATAATTCCAGTGAAATGGTATACAACTGCAAGAGTTAAAAGATTGACTATTCGAGGTTAAAACAGATTCACATTCAAGAGTTCAATTTTCATTACCCTCCTCCCAACCTAACTTCTTTCAACTAAACTTAGAATACTCATAATTATATACTTCCTGATTGAGAACAAGTACAGAGAATACCGCAAGCAACTAAATGAATAAATAATTTTTCCTTCTAATATACAATGACTGATGACGTAGTACGACAGCCTCGATCTGAACGTACCTAATTTTCCACAGATTTTTTTGCATTTTGTATACTTTTATTTGAGCTTTATGAAACTTATTTCATCCATCTTTTTTTTTACTTTCATGTATGTTACAGATGATTAACGGCGAAAATGATGCTTGTTTTATTACGGTATGGGTGACGACCGGCTTAGATTTGAAAATCAAACCTTATGGAAGTTTCTGATGACACTTTTGTTTTTAGACAAGTGTCGTAGCTGGATTTTGTTGCTTGCGACTAGTGAATTTCTTGATTGTTTGCATTAGAAGCGACAGTGAAATGGAAGGGCCATTGATTTCTATATCTTTACTTGATATTCCTTACTAGTTGTTTACAATACTTAAATTCTCTACTCATTGTCGACTCCATGTTAGGGCGTATCATCATCTGGCAAGGTTGAAAACACTGGTTCACGAGAGAGCAGATAAATAGCCTGTAACCGTTTGTCTCAACATCAATGCGGTCAAGTTGCCAGTACTTAGGGGATTGAAAAGTTCACTTCCAACTCACTCATGGACAAGAAAAAGCCCACGTTTGAGGATATCGAAATCTCTCTTGTTATGAAGTGGTTTCTCGCCATTGTCGTAATTGAGATGATAAAAGAAGCTTACCTGGCCCCCATACGGAGTTAATGCAGTTTTTCACAGCTTCCGAATTTAATTCCCTCTAATCTTTATTCTTCGGTTCAATTACACTGACGGAATTTCAAGGACATTAGTAGCGCCAATTATAGGAAATCACAAAACTTTGTGTGAATTCCGGTGCAGGTCCTTCAGTCTTACCTGCTTTGATTATGCCCCTCGTACGTCAAAAGTAAAACCTGCCCCCTTCCTTGTAACCCATTTTCACACAGAAAAAATTCGAGTCGAATGCAAGAATTCGGTGACCATTGTAGGTTATTTTTCTGTTTTTATTTTAATTCCGAATTTTATCTAGTGAAGTTTTATAGCCTCCTCATCTAATTCTGGCGTGTTTCCAAAAACAAGGCCCACGAATACTTTCATTGGCCCAATTTTCTGTGCATTCTAGTCAAGACAGCCCGCAAGCTCGCAAACCTCAAGGAGCTCACTGATGTGCTGATGGTATACAAAAATTTGCCAAGATAAATATGATTATTAAACTAGTACTTCTTATTTCCATCGAGGCAGATCAAGAACATTGCTATAAATTTGACCGCATTTCAGTTTAATATGCCTCCCCCTATTGCTATATTGCTATATATACCCCTGTATTTATTCTCTAAGAGTCCCTTGCCCCACTTTTTAGCTACATGTTTGTTAACGCCGCCTCGTAGCCACGTTACATTGCGACAGAAAGCTGAACACTGGTTATCAAAAGTATGATCGTGATAGAAGCAGTACATGCTACATTACTTTTAAAAGGAAGGTTAATATTATGTCAAAAAAATGTTCCTAAACAAGAGCTACTTAATCAAGAATATGGTTGCCCGGTACACCCCTTCCCTCTCACGTGTACCCACGATCTTCCTCTGTGCACTGTTCCATCCATCATCACTGTGGACACCCTTGCACCCTTGCTTTTGATTCCAAGTCACCAATTCTTGAATGTTACGTTAGTCATTATTAGAACCTATTGGAAGAAGATGCGTAGGATATTTTTTAATTAGTCCCAGTGGCTAGGAAAATGATACATAATTATATAGAAGAATGATCAATGATTATAGGAAACATCCTATGGACAGCATATGGTTGATTTACATTAAAATATCTGCAATAGCGGACCTCACTATATAATCTCCTGTAGTGCGTTAAAGTTCTTAATGAATGCCCGTGATGTTTAGATAGCGAGATATCCTCCCCTGAAAATGGGCGATTAAAGTAACAAAAAATATGGCTCAGTGGATGACAACTTTCGATATTAGGTAGATCAAGAGGCTTATCCGATTTACGAATTGTCCTACTTATGCAGTGTTTTGTACCATCGAAGAAACTCTTATATATTTACTAAAATCTCTTGTAATTATCGCTTAAAGTAAGGTGAAGGGGTGTTCTTTGATTTGACACCTGCGCAGCCTAACTCTATTTGACATCAAATGGAAGTCGACAAGGTTTGTTTAGCGACTGCCCTGAAGTACTTACCATCGATTTGTCAATGGAGGTAAGCATGTATGGTAAGTATACATATTTGTCTGAAACCTGGAGAGAAGTGCGATTTTGCAGTCTTACGTTGTTTTGACTCGGAATTTGTAGTAATTTAGTCAAATATAACGTAATACCGAATTAACTTCTCGAACATTGTTCCAACTTTGAAGCTCTGTATAATGTAAGATGTGCCCAGCTCGTAGCCACTTTATTACCTAGTTTATTTCTTGGTGCTGTATATGAAACTATATTTATTTTGCTTTTAACATTGTAAAAGGATTGTCTTTGTTGATCTGCTTTTATCAGTTGGAGAGGTCGAAAAATATCGCTCTTGTGGTTTGTACGTATACTAAGGGTGGGCAAACGCACTATTTGAAACAACGTGCTATATATTCAGAGGTTTACATGGAATAAGCAAATATCGAGGTAGTTCCGTTTTCAGTAATGAACAATGTCTCTTCTTTGTGACTGGTACTGACAAAACATAGCAATTAGTAAAGTTATTGATAGATAAGGGGGAATGGGGGTTACCATGACGTGACGCTTGCCTGGACATAAAGGAAACTACATCAAAGAAGATCGCTTTTTGACAACACTTCTTCTGTTTCACAAGCAAAAAAAATCCATATCGGCGCTTTTGGTCACGGTCAACAGAGAGTTGAATAAAGCCATGGTTGCATTGAAATTGCGGTTTTTATGTTTTTGCCGTCCGCCTCTGCCCTACACTGATAAGGAAATCTGAGAACGCGGTGTTTCAAAGAGGATTCTGGTGACGTTGTGTCGCGGAGAAATGTGACACTGCAGGGGGAGGGATAATCAATATGAACATAAATATATGCAAATTATTATTATTGTCTTCAGGACGTGTTGTTTTAGGATTTGTTCTGTCTCTGATAATTATGGTTGTTCATCTTCCATCATCCGTCATCATTTTATATAGAACTTAATTCAATACTTTCGATTATGGAAACCGGCCATTGTCAGAGATAACGATACTGTCAAGGGCTCAGAGGCCAATTACCAATTAGGGTAATACAAAGCTATACCTAATTTCCTGCTGCTACGTATGTATGGGAGCACTCAACGATCACTTGGCCCCTTATAATGCAATTTGGGTGTTAATAGTTCAAGCAAGAACATCCAGCATTCATCTACTTGAAAAGAGGGAAACCATAATGAGTAGAAGTGAATCAAGAATGAAAAGAGTATAATGGGTAGATTACAATACCTGTCGACAGAGTCTTGATTAACTATTTCAAAAATGTGTACTTGTACGCTTCTTGGACATAAAATAGAGAAAGGCAGAAGAGACAGTAGTGCTCGTATTATTTGTTCAGAAGGTTTTATGCCGCACGAAGCGTGTATTTTAAGACCAACTTAAAACTACAAACTGTTCGCATTTTTTATGAACATTGGCGGAAGCGTGTCTGCCCTCCTGAAAATGATCTTGTTATTATCTTGCAAATACTTGTTATCAGACAGTATTTGAGTGAGTTGAGCAAAGAAAGTGGAGTATTGGTTGCTTTAGCACGAAATTCTGTAGCAATCTGTTTATATTACGTCAATGATAAGCACGCGCAGGTCTGTTTTACAAGGTATCTTTTTCACTCAAGCGCAAAGAATATTCATTAACAATGGAAACGCACCGTATCCCTTCCACGTTTTCTCTATTCTGTGTCCTGGACGTAGAAGAGTTTTTACTCCTTTTAGAGGGCAGAAAATATACCTTCATAGCCATAGGCTCCCTAGCATTTTCCACCATGAGTTACAGAATGTTTCCGGGTTGCACTTTCTCCCAGTTTTGTTCCTTTCCCCTCTTGTGAGGACGTGCTATTGCCATGCGGTCATCGTTATGATTTTGCACGTTTTCTGTTTGTCGTCCGACACTTCAACTATCTTACCGTAGTCAGTTTAGTTAAATATGCAATCGGATACTAGCTGCCTTTTGACACAGTCTCTGTAGATTGTCTGGAAATTTTCGTTCACTTCGACCCGGGGAGACATACTGAACTTTTGAAACGTTTGGAGATCATATTTGCCTTGGACCTCTTAAATTTGGTCAATCAGACATATCATTATGATCTTTATTCTGTTCAAAGTGGAATGAAGCTTTGTAAGGAAGATGTATAATGACTGAATGTAGACATCGGTGTTGTAAAATCTCGAAGGTGAAAATGTCGTGGGACCACGGGGAATCGAACCCA
>JAAAKL020008253.1:0-16104 GCA_010016065.2 Carybdea cf. marsupialis auct. non (Linnaeus, 1758)
CCATCCAAGTTATTCACATAAATGTACCAAAGCATAGCTAGATAAATTATCGTGAATCTTTTACAGTCAAGTTAAATCAAATCCTTCCTAAATAGCGACAAGGACATAGACAAACAATAATCGAATCGGAAAATTTGTCAATTAAAGTGTACCTCTAGTGGTTTGGTAATGTTTTGGTATTTTGTTTATTGTACAGACCTAAAAGGCCTTCGTCTATTCGTTTTGCCGTACGTTGAGAGTACTTCACGTAAAGCCGTGTATAAGAGCTCAAAGCTGCACAGCTGACCGCCGACATGTTTGGCTCGTATTGAATTTTCTAGTTCAACAACTTAACTTCCGTGTTCCTTATGACGTCATATTTGTTCCTTGTGACGTCAAAAATTGCCTTGTTCTGGAAAAAGTTCGTTAAAAGTATCATGAACCACTACGGAAAACTGTACATGAGACCAAAACTAACGTGGCGGTACAATTCCTTGAAACAAAATGAACAAAACATAAAAAAAATTCTGACCACTGGAGGTACACTTCAATTGCAGCAAGTATGCAGTTCAATAACATCGCATCGACATCTTGTGGTCTTATCATTCCAAGAGGTTAGGAGGTCGAGGACCGTCCAAGGGCAGTTGATGATGTAGCCAGGGTA
Source organism: Carybdea cf. marsupialis auct. non (Linnaeus, 1758) (assembly GCA_010016065.2). Taxonomy (NCBI): domain Eukaryota; kingdom Metazoa; phylum Cnidaria; class Cubozoa; order Carybdeida; family Carybdeidae; genus Carybdea; species Carybdea cf. marsupialis auct. non (Linnaeus, 1758). Next base: position 644 of record JAAAKL020008253.1, read on the forward strand.
TCGAGTGTTCCGGAAGTCTTGACATTAACGACATGACTTATAGTTTTGTTGTTACACGTGATCACTAAAGTAATCTTGTCATTGGTTTATTAGTAGACAATACTGTTGCGGCATTGTATATTCACATCTTGTACATTTTCCTGCCAAGCTGACGTAATTGCAAGTAGTTCGTATTTAGATTTAGATGAAGTCTGGATGATATTCTGTGTGGTTTAAAATACAATTATCTATAATATATATGTGTTTCAAGGTGTCCCTTACGTTTTTGGACAGAGCATCACGAAATCCTCATCAAGTGATGATGTACGTTTTATTCTTTCGGCGATTACGACATTAGCATTTCTCAAACATGCTTCGGAGCAGTTTGTCATCACATCTATTAGCAGGTTGCATCTGTTTGTATCATTACAATGAGTAGATTTCTAGCATAGTTACTTTCAATGTTTGTAGAATTTAATTTGATAATTCTAGTGCACAAGATACTTTTAACGATCTGTATATTTTGTTAGCAGGTACTCCCTTACACCTGTAAAATTCGTGTCAAACATATTTTTAGTTCGATTATAGTTATTGTTCTGTCTTGCATCATGATAATTGTCAGATCTGAAAGATGGAAAGAGTAGGCCTGAAATTTTGTAACCAGAGAGACCCAAGAAATCAGATTGGCCAGGGTTTTTTCTGTAGTTTTATGATGGATTGCCATAGATTTCAAAACATTTCATGTGTCCATAATTATAAGAGAAAGACTAAGGTATCATTACGGTATTGACTTTGACATTTAGTTACCAGTTCAATGACAACCACAACTGTTGATGTTGACGTTACCATGACGTCATTGATATGAAAATAAACTTGGCCCCAGCTCTCTAAGACTATAATAGAACTTTCCTTCATTCATATTCTGTCAACTCTATTACGAGAGCTAGGTATATTTGCAACTATTTGTAAAGGAGGCTTTTTTAAAATTTACCTACCTATTCACCAAATTACTTAGAATAGAGAGGATGTAGAAGTTTGCATAAGAAGCCACCTAAAGGTTAGGAAACAATTTGTTGCAAATTATCTCGTACGAATTACGCCCTTTTCCAGATTTGATTGGCTCGATATGAATTTAAGGTTGCCAACTGTACGGTATTCTACCAGACAGTACGGTAATTTAAGATATTTGTACGGTGTACGTTAAAGACCCCTTACCGTACACCACAATGTACGGTGTTTCAGAAAAATTGGAAAATTTACTATAAAAGTACAGCGTTTTCGTTAACCAACAGTCAGCTCTGTAAGGCGCGCCTCGCTATCCAAAGCCTGTTTACATCAATGGCTGTTGAGATAGGAATGGACTTCTCGTTTCACTCTGCCTGTTGTTAGGTCTGATCTCCACTTGAATTTCACGCAAGTACTCATACTAAAACATTTTCATGTGATAGTAAAGTTGTTTAAAAAGCGAATTTTATTATATGGAAGTACTTTTAACGCGCTCGAGCCCTTTAAGGTTTTTATGGGCGTGAACATGCCCCTCCCCTCCTCCAAATACGGTATTTTGCGAGACCAAATTTAGCAACCCTATATGCATTCCACTATCTCTATTGTGTGATCCTATGTCAAATCCAGTAGCTTTAAGTTTAGATTTTGAGTTATTTATTAAGAGGATTTTTAGAACTAGAAAAAAAGTGAGGGGCTCGTTTGGCAAGAGTAGACATCGTTTGATACTTACACGAAATGAACCATTCGCTATATTTGCCGTAGTCTTCCCCTTCGATAAATAGTCCACCGGGCCTGCCTACAGAGTGCCGATATTTATTCGATTTTAGAGCAAGAATTTTTAGTTTTTAAAAGATGGACTAACAACGAAGATTAGTCGTTATGTACTGTACATAATAGTGTGATATTGTATGCCATAATTACTTGGTTAAAGCCCCTCCTAATACATCGATAGAGATATCATCATCGTATGGGTCTTCCTTTTTATTGCATTCTACAAAACCGAATAACTAATATCTTATTCTTCGCACATACCTCCTTTTTTCGGTGGCATACTCGATTGCAAGCGTAGCATACCTGTAGGATACTACTTTCATGTCATTTAACATTGAACTTAAGTCAGTGGTGGCTGGCTTATGTTGGAAATCGGTGCCTCTTAAGCATTTGGATCGTTACTAATGCGTGCTCTCACCATCGCAATCGCTGTCAATATTGCTCTAGTAGGAGTTATAAGGAAGTACAAGCATCAACTGACAATTTAAATTGTCAAGCAGTAGGTGGAAAGGAAAAGAAATGTCTTAGGTTGGAAATGAAGCTACTAATTCTCGCTTCGTAAACATGTCTGAATGCAAGCCTACATCGCGTAACAGAGCTGTTAAATAGTTCGTAGACTCGTAATAAGCGGATACGTTTAAATGGATGGAGGTTGTACGTTTTCCACAGATTAGTTAAAAGGGTTTTAAAGACAAGGGTAGCAATTTAATTTATTTTTCAAGGTAACCGAAACAAACAAGAATACAAAGCATACTGAAGTTTGTAAGCCAAAATGTTTGAAAAGATTATGTTATTAGAGTGTCAATACCCCGTTTCTACATCGTCACAACATTTTGCTCAGTGTGAGTCGCTGATCTCTAATAACACTAGATCGAGAATCTTCCGTGTCAAAGTGAGGTAAGTCACTGAGCGCCGTTTCAGTCCCAATCAAACAAAACTTGTAAACAATGTTACCTAACATTGCGGACCTTGCTCTATTTTAACTTTCTGGGACTAGTGTTCGTGACCACACTGGAAACAATGGGAAGCTCGACCAAGTCTTTTTTAGAGATTAGTGTTGTGAGTGCATTTCTTCATGTTGCTAGAACATACAGCTTCTTCCTCGTGACGACGTGAGGGGAAATTTCTTTTGCCGCTGTTATACACCAAACTCAGAAATAGTATCTGCACATTCGAAAATATTACTTGTATGCAATATTTTAAAGAATTTGGTTTTCTTTGATGAAAGGAAATCTTTTCATGCTTATTTAAGTACAAAAAGTAGTAAATGAGCCAACAAATTATAGATACTAAAAGCTCCCCACTTGCGTTGATTACCCGAGTGTACGTTCTGTGCAGCTTCTTCAGTTCGGTTCTGATGTTCCATTATTAGTCTGATAGAAGACAACTGCTGACGTATTCATGCCTTCTCGTTCAAGGAGAATAGACTGATAGGTTCTACCTACACTGAAGAGCAGATGCGAGTGTTGGACAATATCAAACGAACTAAATAATCGTTTGCATGCATCAGAAATCAGGTTCCTCACAAATACGATGCGAATCGCATATGGACAAGTCGCGCCTCAAACACAGTGGTTTTGGAGCCGGCACGCAGAAAATGCATGTCATGCCAGTGCAGTTAGGAAACAGCAGCTAGTATTTTTTGGGCACTGTATGAGGAAAGGTAATTTGGAGCACCTGTTTCTCACTGGGAAGGTAACAGGAAAGAGAGATCCAGGGTGTCAGAGAACAAAGTTTTGGCAGAGCATTGCAACTTGGGTTTTAATGTAAAAGATCGAGCTACTTAGAGTGGCAAGGGGCAGGAATGTCTGGCAGTTGATGGTCGCCAACGTCACAAGATATGGTATTTGCGGAGACAAATCAAGGGGTGCAGAAAAGCCAGAAACATCCGGCATTTTATTCCGAAATTAGGAGCGAAATACCAAAGTCAAAGGCCTGACAAACGAATGGTGTTTTGGAGTGAAGAAACCCGAGTTTCATGAAATTGGGGACATCACAGCAACAAAGTGGTTACGCTTTGCTCTTAAATGACTTGTAGGTGGGACGACCAGTATCCTGTGAAGTTTAGAACCACTTTTTGCATTTTCTTCCCAAAGTTGAAGATAAATTTGTAGACGTTTTTGAGGTGCATTAAGGCATGTAGACGACCTCATTATCAGCTCGAGGCGGACAAGATCAACAAGAACAAATTGGTTTGCTCTAAGGTGGGAGTTTTATCATCATTTATCTGTTTCAAATGTAACTTCAGCGTGCTCGGTTACAATATGATTGTTACATTATTACCAATGCAGAACTACTATGAGTGGGTGACAGGGCAACAAGCTAGTAGTAATCAATATTTAGTCGCTTTATACGGTGATTTCTTGGCCCAGCTTTTTAAGATACTAAACCGATTGTAGTAATCAACTGTACGTCATCAATGCGGCGGGAATGTGATGACGTCACAAATCAAAAGTTTAGGAAATAGTAAGATATGATTAAAGTTAACTGAAGGCAATCCTGGAATACGCAGTTTCCCAAAATACTAGAGCTTTAGTGTGTATAGTGTTTAAAGTAAAGGCGTTTGAATTTCAAAAGTCTCTGGTAAAAACTCTGTTGATATTCCTTCGTTCCTTACGTTAGGATCCAGTATCATATGATAAGGTTTTATTAGAGAGATTTAAAACTTTGAAAGCTGATATCTCGTTGTTGGGAAAGGGCAACACTCTCAACTTTGGCCATTGACGTTCTGATTGATAGAGAAATACGGAAGTTTAATATTTTCTCCACAATTCAAACATTTTCACAATCATGACGTCACACTTCCTATACGCATTTTTGCATTTAGCATTTCCTAAAAGAAAGATCCTGTTCGAGCTGATGGAATGAACTGCTTGCCGGCTATTATCACCGATGCTGTATCATGTTCCCCCAGCTCCCTATCGTCTCCTGAATCTGGGAAACAGAGAGGCACATTTTGAGTGCAGTTAGTATCTATTATACCTCTAGTAGGTGTAGATGGTACCCTAGGCATGATCGGCCACGTCACCAGTAATGTTCTCATTTGGATTCTTATTTTGACGATCGGCTATGATCGGATGAAATAAATGATCTGTTTAATCGGCCATAGTCGGCGATGATTACCGAGCATTTAAAAACCACTACGTTCTAATCTACTGCAAGTATCACAGGGCCGCGCTGTATGAGAACCAGTGGCTGAGAATGTGTGCGGAGAGTTAAAAATTTTGATAAATCGCTTGCTCAAGTTGCACAATGAATAGCCAAATGAAAGAAACAGACAATTGCAGAGCTAGAATGCCAATCGAAGTACTCCATGCAGCCCTGCTTAGCGTCTTATTCGCGAAATGTAGGATAACACAGACATTTGATGATTACAATCGTTTCTTGCACTTTCTTAAGCCATTATGTCATTTTAAAAACACGATTTGTATCAGTGGCGTTTTTTAAAGAGGGTAACTTGGCCGCGACTCCCCAGGCCCGAGCCAACCTTTTTTCAAATAATCTTCTCAATGGATATTTTTGCATTCATTAACTTGCCATTTTGAGTTTATTTGAGCTTTAAAACCTACTTGGGATACACCTTGCCTTGTAATGCATAGGGTTGGTAAAATGACCTCATCATACAGGGCCATGGTATCCCCCCTCTCAAAAGATTTTCTAGACGTGTCACTGATTCGTATAGATTATCAGCCCTACAGAGCTGTACTTCACTTACAAAAGGATTTTTCTCAAGTAAATATGATACACGCTTTTCTTTTGACACCGTCGGTATGGCTTGTACAAAGAACAATTCTCGAAATGGCAACCAGCACATTATTAAAATTTTCGTGACAAAGGAGAGAATCAAGCGCAAACACTGTGAATACTCACTTGTTGAGAAAAAACCCGATCTTTTATGATGTTGATAAGTTCTTATTCTACCAATACGTCTATGAAAAGCATCAGTAGCTTTCATTATCCTGTTGACAATGTCATTTTGTAGTGGTGTACCCGCAATTACTTTGCTCCCAATATATGAAAACGATTTTTCATACTTCGAGTTGACCTTTGAAACAGATCTTACCAGTTGTATTTCTGTGCTCTGATCTTGGAATTTTGGCGCCTCTTCTTTGTGCTGCGGTTAGCTTAGGTTGATAGACGGCTTCGTTTTTTCTGACGCGTCAGGTAAAGCCAAAATCCTTAGAGGCACGTGAGAAACGGTGAAGAACGTCAAGAGCTTCATTTGAAGATGTTTCAACTGGTTGAATATTATCGGAAAGCACGAAATCTAAGATAATTTTAGACTTTAAGAACGTTTCGGCTTTGCTTCTGTTGCTTATTAGATACAGATCGCATCATAAATCCGAACGAGGAGAAAGGACACGTGTTGCAAACCTGGATTCAGTTGTGGATGCGCAGATACGTCAAAATGTTACGTTTACGTAAGTATGGTTTTATGAAGCTTGTTCGCGCAGGCAAATGGGTGCACACATATATTATAGTCCCAGTGGGCAGGTTCCAATTTACAATACAGTCTTAAAGACCAATCACAAGTAAAATTTGATTACTGATGCCAACCTGGCACCACTAAGGAGATATAAAGTTTGAAATGGTTATTACTATACCAACTCAGTCTTAGGTCTACCAAATGTAGACTTAAGTGTGCAGTAGGGAATATGTGATACATACCCGCCAATTGATCTCACTATTTACCGTCCCAGCTCGGACTTTCCCACGTCATTAGTAATGATGTCTATTCAGCAACTGGTATAATTGAGTCGTTTGAATGGTATTTTATGATGCAGGCGTTGCACAGAGAATCTGCCTCTTGTCTAACAAACTTAGCAATCAAACGAGTCAGTTCATTTCTCTCCACTCCTTTTCATTGACTCTCAACTAATGTTCTCTACAGCAACAGCACAAGGGTTTGCTTTCAATCCACGTCACAAAAGGGCATCTACCTGTTTAATCCTAGCTGCCCCATTAGCATTAAACCATCTTAATACCACAATCATTCTATTAACTACCTGATACACCGGATAAATGTTTCAGACATTATTTAGGCGCATGCGCTTATTACAACTTCCGGTGTCTGCAACTAATTTATCTGCAAATGCCATTTAGGTTTTATCAGCAACCTTTCGTCCTCCTCAATTCTGCCTCCGTAGTTCTTACCTCCTTGTATTTCTGGGAGACCATTAGTGCTTTATCGCCGTCAGGTCCAATTGATCATTAGGGCTTTGCCCCTTACGTATCTGTCAGGTTATGTAAACCCGCTGATCGCTCACGCAATATCATAAAATAATTGTGTAAATTTTATATATATGGTTTTAAGAGTTTTAAGAGCAAGTTATCTATTCCTACTGTTGTTCGTATAAGGGAAAATCTTTATGTATTAAATTTCTATACTCTTCCTTTATAGTCTAATCACATTAGTTGCACTACTATATTTAACAACGATTCACATCTCCATTAGCAATCTAAATTTCTGTCTTCTTGCATGGTAAAATTACATTCTCTTAAATTCCTCTTCTACCTGAGAGCCGAACTCAGCATGCGAGGCATAATCCAAAATAATGTTACCTTGCCTGCTTTCAAAAACTGTATCTTCCCTTTTAAAAGGTCGTTCGCTCTGCCGTCTACATCAATAACCCTTTATGCAGGTCTGCAACATGTCTAACTAACGGAGTCCAAAAAGTGATAAACAGGGGTCCTAATAAGGTCTGTGGGGTTTGGATACTAGTGATAAATGGCTGCCATTTGTAAGGCACTTTACAGTTCGTTTATATCTCTGTTCAATCCAAGGATTTATTTATGATTGCTCGCTCAGCAAACGCGGTCAATAAAAACATTTTATGCAGTTTTTGGGAGCATCCGTTCCTTTGTTTTCGGTATTACAAAACTAGTAAAATCGTTCCACAGAATCTAGGCACATCTGTCTGTGCTGTTTTGCTCTTTGCCCAGTGAATGGCAAGACATCCAATCGTAATCGTAAATAAAATTCTAGTTACTATAGCTTATCATGACAAGGAGGGAGAAGAAGGTCGACTGCTCTTTCGTTGCTTGTCACCACGTTTGTGGTAAGGACAGCACCATATTCATATGTGTTTAAATATTGACCACTTCCCCCAGCATTGTTGGTACTAGCTTTACCGATTATGTAACATTGGAGTACGGGACCTTTTCGGCATAAGAAGGTATCACTTTTCTTGCACAAATCTAAAAAGTTGTATCTTGCTGTTTTGAGTTGGATTTTATAGCAAGATAACCGAATACAAGTAAATCGGTCATTTTATCACCTTTTTATCCTAAATACTTTTGAACGTTTTGGTTCCAAATTTCAACTCAGTTCAAGAAATTTGAGGTCTCAGTGTCCTTTGTCCTCTCTCGTCTCGTACCTCAATGTACATAAGGCAAAGGCTGAGTAAACTTGGCCACGTCTACCTCGAATCGAACCTTGGTAGATGAGTTTGCTGTGCATGTTCAGTACAGTAATCAGGCACCATGTCCCTCGTGCATGATAAACTGAAGGGTGCTTAAAAGAAAATTGACTACATGCAGCATTAACTACTACAGCATTGACTATTTCTTCTATTTATGTAGGATATACATGTCCTTGTTACTAAGAAGGTAACACTTAATTTTACGATGAATCTTTCCTTCTTCTCCAGACCACTAAATAGTCTGTTTTTCAGGCTCAGAGATAAGTTTATTTGGTTTCTTATCTACCAGTGTCATTTTGCTTCATGTTATTGACGTTCAAAGCAAAGCAAGTTGACGACAATACAAATTTCACAATATTACAGAAGTTATTTGTACGTCAGTGACACATCTATGAGATCACTGTAGACGAACTTGCTTTTTAAGTGACTAAATTGCTAATCGGACTTAATTACGTTAAGCAGGGGGCTCCAGACCTAGAAAACGTTGGGGATATAAGAAAGATGATGGTACTGCCACTTATCACTATTTTTATTGTGGTTATGATATTGAGTGTAATGTTATTTGTGATGGTGTTTGTGATTGTGTTCGTAACGATGTTTGGAATGGTGTTGTAAATAGTTTGGGGTGGATGGTGTTAGAGATGTTATTGGAGTCAATGATTATGGATCAGGCCCCGTCCACACGTACCCGGATATTTTTATAAACGGAGATTTTTTCCTCCGTATATGAAAATCTTCGCGTCCACACGTATCGTATTCACATCGCATGTGTGTGTCCACACGAAAGAACTCAAATACGCCTAAGTATGTTAGAGAGCATGCGCGTAATTCCTTATTTGGAACAAGCCCGCGAAAATTTAACATCAATGTTTTGACAGCCTGCATGGTTTCATTCGAGATCAAGTGCTCTCAATAAGTAGACAATAGACAAGAAATTCTATTGAAGTCATCGTATTTGAAAACCTTCGTTTATGGTGTCAAAACGAATACGGAGAGCCGGCGTTTTTAAAAATCTTCGGTCTGGAGAACGTATTTGAAAATCTCCGTATTCAGTGACCAAATACGCCGGATACGTATGGAAGTTAAGTGCAAACGGAGAAAAATCTCCGTTTATAAAAATATCCGGGTACGTATGGACGGTGCCTCAGTGTGGTACTTGTTATGATAGTGGTTATTTGTTTTGATCATGGTGTTGACATTGTTGATGATAATCTTGTGATTGTAGTTTTCATGGTGTTTGTAATAATTAAAATTTTTGCATTTGAGATTGTGATTATGACAGTTCATACGATGGTGGTCACGGGGTATTTTTTGGAATAGTGTTTGTTACTGTGTTGTCACGGTGTTAGTGCTAGTGATCATGATTGCTTTTTTGATGATCCTTGTACTAATGGTTGGTTTTGAGATTGTGGTTGCGATGATTGTCATATAGTGGCGCTTGCAAATAAAATACTGATGATGTTTATGATATTGTTTGTGACAGTTTTCTTGTGATAGTTTGTGATACAAGGGTGGTCAAGATAGTGGTTGCGATGGTGGTTACAATATTTAGGGTGATTGTGGTAGTGTTGGTTACAATACTTCAGGTGATTGTAGTTGTGGTGGGGGTTATGATAGTTAGCGCGACTGTGCTTGGTAGTTGCAATATTTGGCGTGCTTGTGGTTGTAGTGGTGGTTACAATATCTAGCGTGATTGTGGTTGTAATGGCGGTTATGATAGCTAGTGTGGTTGTGGTGGTGGTGGTGGTTACAATATTTAACGTGATTGTGGTTGTTATGGTGTTTACAATATTTAGCGTGATTTTGGTGGTGGTTGTGGTGGTTGTGGTGGTTATGATAGTTATAGTCATTGTGGTTGTGGTGTTGGTTATGATAACTAGCGTGATTGTGGTTGTGATGGTGGTTACAATATCTAGTGTGGTTGTCGTTGTGGTGGTGGTTATGATAGCTAGCGTGGTTGTGGTGGTGGTGGTGGTTACAATATTTAACGTGATTGTGGTTGTTGTGGTGTTTATAATATTCAGCGTGATTGTGGTGGTTATGATAGTTATAGTCATTGTGGTTGTGGTGTTGGTTATGATAACTAGCGTGATTGTGGTTGTGGTGGTGGTGGTGGTTACAATATTTAACGTGATTGTGGTTGTGGTGGTGGTGGTGGTTACAATATTTAACGTGGTTGTGGTGGTGGTGATGGTTATGATAGCTAGCGTGGTTGTGGTGGTGGTGGTGGCTACAAATTTAACGTGATTGTGGTTGTTGTGGTGTTTACCATTTGTAGCGTGATTGTGGTGGTGGTTGTGGTGGTTATAATAGTTATCGTCATTGTGGGTGTGGTGTTGATTATGATAACTGGCGTGATTGTTGTTGTGATGGTGGTTATCATAGTTAGTGTGATTATTGTTGCAATGATGTTTCATAGTCGTTCTATTCATTACTTACTGGATTTCTATATTCTTGGAGTAACAAACGGTTTTCCTCCGGCAAAGTTCCGTTATTGTAAAGTACAATTTGATTCAAATCCTTTATTTGATGGAGCAAGTTCACAATTTATTGGTGCCCACATCCGTTTACAATTTCCCATCATTCAAATTAATCCAAACTCTTGGTCAATATTATCTGTAAGACAACTGTTAACATTTCTCGTTTGCTTTCATGGAGGAATTGATCTCGCAATCTGAACCCACAACTGCCCTTCTCCTTCATGAACATATTCCACGATGTAGGGACTTTTTGTGCCGTTTGTGCTCGTCTTAAAAGATAACACAGTTTCATCTTCATGGCATGCCTTTAAAATATTCAGTGGCTGTGATATAGCCATTCCTAGTTCTTTCCAAAAATAGCAGACAATGTAGGTCAAGGGTAGTGTGACAGTTGACAGTTGGAAGGAGAAGATGATGTATACCAGCAAGCTCTTGTTAAAGTCATGTGGTCTATAGTGATACGTTACAGCCATGATTGACAGCGGTATGACGTACAAGATGATAAAGTTGGCAACTAAGAGAAAATGCATTCTCAGTGCTTTCATGTCTTCCTTAGTGATGGTAGCTCCAAAGCGATTCCCTCTCAATTGGTTAGTGCCGTTGCAGAGTTTTCGTAGAACATAAAAATGGCTGATCACCACGGTCGTAACAAACATCGAACTTGCACCTGGGATGATGTACTTTAAACAAAATATCCACACGTGCCTTGCTGTATATTTAGTATACAGAAGCATGGAAGATATTGGAACGGTCCACAGCAGCAACGATATGATCAAATTGTTCATGTTGTGTCTTTCTTTCACTCTGATTGGACGATGTCCTCTCGAGATGTCCCAGACTAGCTTCACCACGAAAGAAAACATATGTATTTGGTAGGCAAGGTAAATGGGTAGTGACAACCCGACAAGAACATTCCAGTACATAGGACCTTTCTCCTGGTACTTGGCATATGCTTCATGGTAGTAAAGTCCAAGTAAGAAGCCGGCGAAGATAATGTTTGTGACACAGATGCTTAAAAAAGTGACATGACGAGTAGCGTGTTGAAGTCTCAGCAGTATGGCAATAGGCAAAAGATTTAGAAAGAATACGAAAGGTGTTGATGATGCGTAGATCCAAAACACAATACCGTTACTCATAACTAGCTACTGAATCGGAAACAAATATAACGAAAATATTTGATGCTAAAGTTTCATTGTATGGGTGAATACACTTCCAGAGAGCTTTTTAGGCATGTCAATCGACGTGAAGTTCACCAAGATTGTCTTGAATATGTCTTGTAGTATGAAGCTTTCACGCTATTCTCCGTTGTCCAGACAATGTTATGTTAGAGCCAATAGTTTTAGAACTTCATCGTTTCATCCGTAAAGTTTCCAGTTACATGAATCAGGTTCTCCCTGAAATTGTGAAACCAAATAAATATATATAAACAAATATAGCACCATGACGTAAAGCAGAGTCACTTAATGTTTTCACAGCACGCTGTACAACCTAAAAGAATAATTAGCGACGACTAAATAAACCTTTGGTTCTATACTTTCAATTGGCACGACTTCCCTCTTGGCAACAACCATTCTGGTCTTCTGCTGTGGAATATTATGCTTTATCATAGACATGATACCATATTGAGTATTTTATTAAATAGTTTTATAACAAGAAAAATTTAATGAAAATGAAAACAAAAACGATTATACTGATTATTATGCGATGATGACTATGTTTCCGGTAATGATGATGATGATGATGATGATGATAATTAAAATTCCGATAATTATAATTCCGGTTATTAGGATGATTATTATATCGGTAATGATAATAATGATCAGTTAATGATGATGATGATCAGTTAAGAGCACGTTGATCATCATCATCATCATCATCATCATCATCATCATCATCATCATCATCATCATCAAATAACATTCCCTCAAAATGCACCACACTTATAAGCAGTTATAGAGCTCCGGTTATGCCTGGAAAAGATAAAAGCTAACACCATATGAGATACTTTTGATATCGGTTCTATTTCCTGGTTATGAGACGAATGAATAAAGATGGTTTCAGGAACAGTTAAGGTCTTAAGTATGACTCCCTACAATGAATATTGCCGACTCGTATGACCTTAGAGCACAAAAAGAGACACAGCGAGCGCATTGAAGGATCCAAAAACACGCCGTCCAGGTGCACCAAATTAAAGAACTATGGAAGTCTGGAACTCTGTACTAGTGGACTAAAACTTAAAAAAATTAATTAAATGATATTTCCCCTGGGATTTCACTTAATTTTCTTTTGGCAACAATGTTTAATTAGGTCCTACTCCACTGAACAAAACTTCCTTATTCTACTAATTCGGTTTACTTTGTTTCCGCCAATCATCGATACAATGGCGACAAAGATAAGACATTTTCCTTTTCATTTTTGGGAAAAGAAAAGAAAGATGAGAACTCCTCTTTGCTTTAAAGGTAAACCTGAACATCACGCAAAGCTGTAGTCATAGAAACAACTACTCCAAATACCTGGCAACAGGCATGCCAAAAGGATGGGTTTCGAATTGTTTCTTCTTACCTTGCGATTGGTTCTAACAGTAAGAGATGGCTAAAAGGCAGCACAAAAGAGTTTTAATCGGCATATTGGTTGCTAAATTTAATATTAAGGTGCAAATTATGAATATAGCTGCTCCCCTCCTCCCAGCGACAAGATAGTGTAAAGTACTCCTAGACTGAAGAGGCGAGTTCTCTAAATTGCTAGAAAGCTGTTTTAGGAAACAGAAGAGCAATGGCTTACTTCCACGCTCGGCCTTGAATCTCAAATCTTCTACTGCAAACCTATATTGACAACGATTTCCGGTATTAAGAAGGGTAAGACAATATTGGAGAGGAAAGGAGCAAGCCATCTTAATTCAACATGCAGTTTTCGAGGAAATCTGATTCTCTACCACATCACACGCATGATACTCTTAGCAGAACATGGGGGTACTTTAACATTTATGACGGAAGACGTATCATCAAAAATAATACTTATGTGTCAACCAAAGGATGACTGTGATCTTACAATTACGTTTATAACAGAATTTTTGTGAATCTGTTATCTTCAAATACCTTAAGTATCTAATTAGGGGGAGGGAGCTATCCCTTACTGTTCCTTTATACGGTACAATACTTACTATCAATTGTTACAAAAGTACAGCGCCAGAACTTTAAACATATGACTCAATAAGGAGTGATAGTTCTGATAAATGAAACTACATTGATAACAGAGTCGCAGTTTCCAAAGGTGTTGTCGGTTATGTATCATATAATAATCAATCTGTCTGTATTCTGTGCCATGTCACAAATCTAGATATCAACATTACTTAAAGCCATAATGAAAGCGATAACAATTTTAACAAGTAGATAGAACTCACGTGGGAGAACAGCTGGAGAGAAAACTATGCCATGTACCATCCTCACACTAAATTTATTTAACATATCTTGCATTTTTGAAGTGTTGACAAGATATTAAAATGACTTAAAGCCTTCTCAGACCAACAGCATCGCTGTTTATTTCTACGATATGAATGCACGTTTTATTCACGTAGAAACATCTGCTTGCTAACGGAAGACCAAAAGCAATCTCTTTCAGTTAAAAACATAAACGAGCAACAAAAAGCTATTCGTATCTTCATAATGCTATATCGGAAGAGGAAAACCTAATTAAGAATTCGAGCTGCTCTCTTTCATGGAGAAACAATCATCGATCAACTAGCTATTATAAAGAGATCTACAGGTATTTTCAGCTGGTGCACTAAGTAGATTCCAGATGTTTGCAGTCATAAACGAGAGGAGAACATTAGTAATTCATGGTACATGCATTCACTCCTTTGCGGATACAGAACGCATTCGATTATGCGTGTCCTTGTGAAGCGGGAGCGCGATACGATTAGTGTATGTGGAAGTCTTGTTTTGTCTCGTTTTTACTATGCTTATAGTAGTATCTATTGTGCTTCTAGGTTAGCTAGAGATTTACCGACTCGCTGCGTCAACCGCAAGATGTACCAGTAAACCGAATTGTACGATTATGCCCTGAAATAGATCGTCTCGAATTCAGTATGAAATATCATCCGTTATGTAGCTTGAGGACAGTAATGGGGTCAATGACCCCCGGAGAGTAGCCGAACCTTATTCTTCCCCCTGTTGAAGCTATAAATCTAGGGACCTATCCGTCACAAAAGCTCACACATCACTATGCGAGCCCGTTCACAACTCAAACCTATCTCTATTTACAAGTTTTTGTGTTTGGACAATTTTCGGAGAATTTGATCAGTAGCTGCTCGTTGTTTACTGTTGATAAGATAAGAATCAAGCGAAGCTAATACATCCCCTGCCACTCTGATATGGCCCTTTATAATATCTGTTGATCCACTGTATCGAATGCAGAACTTATGTCCAGTAGGATCTGCAATACAACTGCTCTCTTTTCCATTCTGAATAAAACCATCATTCTGTGTTTTCAGAAACTTTTTCAACAAAATGACCTTTTTTACGTAGATGTATGATATTTTTAAAGCCAATGTAATGTCGATTTTCAGCAGAAAATAAGTAAAGAAGTAATTTTATCTAATAACTCTAAAAATAAGCAGATGCCTGCATTGTAGGCTAAAGTGTGACAATCGTCACCCTTGCCTAACACCTGCTGCAGCTTATGTCTTACCTGTTGGTTTGTTACCAATTTCCTGTTAATATTTCAATATGATATATTTGAACAAGTTATTTGTAGTACAAAATCCAAGTAATGATCTCAAAAGACAACTCATTGTTGATGGTTGAAA
>JAAAKL020008254.1:0-16103 GCA_010016065.2 Carybdea cf. marsupialis auct. non (Linnaeus, 1758)
CCCTCTATCTCATCACAATCTGATAGCTATGTGTATAAGAAACTGTTTCCATTGTTTGGCTTAGTATATTTAGTAATGGTTTGCTTGGAAAATTATTACTATTTCTAGTATTCCTTGAAACAACAAGTTTGGTGCTACAAATATATTTATTGATTACAATATCATGCACATATAGCATAGTACAACATAGGATTTCTGTCACTAACTGTTTAGCATTTACTAGTTTGCTTTCACAATAATATGGCACATTAAAAAGCAACAAAAGAAACTTTACGTGGTCATATTTAAGTAAGACATTCCTTCAAAATTCACTACTAAACCATACCTTTCGGCAACTTCAAAGGTGGTGCATTTCTACCCCATGCATACATAATACTTTGACCACCATAGCCGCAAACTCCTTGCATTTCACCACAATTCCTGTATAACAAAAAAATTGAGATACTTCAGGCATCATTTTGGATGGAAAAAAAGGAGTGACACATCATCTTAATTATACAGTGATAACCCCATTGCCAAGTCTGCTCCCTAAGCATTACAGATGTTCCTGCAAGCATATCATACAGTCCAGCCTTCAACTAAATGTAATAAAGTAAATTCAGTTTGAATTACAAGACAACATAATTAATGCAAATCACAGTCTAACCCAAAGCCTTAACAAAAATCATGATACATCTTCATTTACAGAACTAAACTCAATACCAAAATAAAGGAAGGCTTGGTTCCTACCATAAGCATATCATGCATTAACCTTAATGTCATGACATGAAATCATATCTCATTAATCAAAGCAACAACTGCTGATAAGTGATAATTAGTGGAAAATTGAAACTACAAGTAAATGCTCTTGGTGATTTACAGGAAAAGCTGACATGTATTTGGTCTGTAGGGTAATCCATTGTTCTCTTTTTGTTTTCATGGGGAAACAATGATGCATAAAAAGCTAGAAATGTCCATGTACTGGCTTTAGCATGCCTTCATGAAAGGGTATGCAGCATAAAAAAACATTCTGGGCCTTGCCCAAAATACCAGATACCATTGGGGTATCTAAAAGCATTTTGCATTCCCAACTGTAATATTGAAATGTCCTGGGAAAACTGCCTATTTGTCTTTATTTTGTAACTATTTTGATCACTGTACCAGTATCAATTCTGTTCTACCACAGATGTTAGGCTCAATACACTCATTACTTTCACCTGCACCAGTCATACTTAAGTTGACATGTCTGACACTATTCTGCAGTCAGAAATTAACATGAGATGAACAGAAATATTTTCCTGGGAAAGGTTGCTCTGTCTTCCCAAGATCTCATGCCAAACACAGTAGGAATTGCACCTAGACCACACCAAAGGAATCCCTTCTTTGGGCAACCACTGCCTCCAGTTAGGA
This sequence comes from Carybdea cf. marsupialis auct. non (Linnaeus, 1758), assembly GCA_010016065.2. NCBI lineage: Eukaryota > Metazoa > Cnidaria > Cubozoa > Carybdeida > Carybdeidae > Carybdea > Carybdea cf. marsupialis auct. non (Linnaeus, 1758). Next base: position 1,390 of record JAAAKL020008254.1, read on the forward strand.
CTCAGTGTTTAAACTGGTTTGTTTCTAAACTATACACTACATGTTCAGTACTCAATGACCATGCTCAATGCAACCTCAGGTATTAAAAAATAAATCTTAGAATTAACACCACACTTCTAAAAAAACATAACACTAAATGCCCTAATATAGTAAATGATTCTAATAGAACATGTGGGGTAATAACTCAAAAATTGTAAAGCCAGATTTTAAAATTCCATTCCTTTAGACATTATTGATACCATAATACATCTGAAATTATACTGCTTTTGTTCTGCTAAGCCTAATGTCTATCTCTCATAATGATCCCCTGGTTCTGTCACTTTTGCAAAAATTCAAAAGCTAACAGCAAGCAGCCTGCATTAAAAAGTGTCACCTTGAAATTCGTACTACCATCAATTGTTTGCCTCTTTCCAGGAAATGTCACTTTAAAAGTTTATCAGAGGCATAAATAAGTACCAGTCCTGATACTTACCAGACCTCCCCATCTTCATGCAATGGTTTTTCACAGCCAAATAACAACATATGATGTGCTGTATGCATTTCTGCAATTGGTTCATAGCGAACTGTAGGAAGATAAATCATGACTTACAGAATCTATGACAGCCAATATGTACATGGACTATGTGGTTATCATTTACAACTACAAAGCGGCAAACATATATACTGGCAGATATATACTAGCTAAAGATATTAACAAGCTATACTATTGATGGTGGAATTTGTGATCAATTGTCCACTTCCTTAGCAACTGCAGCTTGCCTAGCTTAAATATCACTATAACTTTATTTACATGCAATCATGGTACAGGCAATTTTAAACATGACTAAAGATCAGATGGGAATTTACTTTATTGTTTCCCTGGTCACCTGAATTTTCCTCAATGCAAATTTCATTATTTAGATAAAATGTGGAATCTTTTTGCATTGTTAAATCATAGTTTGAGAATTGCCAAGAATCCTCAATACCTTCTCTGTCGCTTTCGTCTTGGGAAAAGTCTTGAGGAAGCACTGGCTTCAATTCATCAATCTTTTTGTTGATCAATTTGTTTGATTTACCATCTATAGGAAGTGATACCTTATGGTCTAAGATGTCTCCACCAGATTGAAATTGATGAATTGTGCCAACATTTTAAACAGTGTCCAGAATTGGTACTGAAGTTACTATCTAAATTAGCAGTTCTAGCCTGAGTCTCTTTATTGGCAAGTACATGAGCATCTCTACATAGCTGCTTGGTTTCTCCTGTAATTCCACACTGAAAAGGAACACTTAACCACTGCACTAAATAGTATTATAGTTAAGTCAACAATCCAGGAAGTTGACCCTGAATTATCATCACCAGCAGCAACCTATTTTCTGCTTCATCAGTGTCATGGACTCGGGCAGACACACTAGCAATCATGGAACACATAATAAGTCAGTAAACGTGAATGAATGTGGCTCTGGCATGGATGGCTATGGATATTGATGGATAAATAGAAAGAGAGATAGAATACTATTAAATAACAATAAACATTATCCTCCTTACCAATGAAAGTATCTTTATCACCATCAACTGGAATCGATTGGGAAACACAAAAGTATGAATCATGCTACAAAAAAAAAGATAGGCTAACAGTTAATAAGGCATATCATACACCACTCTGAAGAGAAGTGTGACAAGGGCATCAGAAAATCATCAAATGTGCATCAAGATTCAGAATACTTTACATTGTGAATACATTTACATGGATCCATTTTACGGAATCATGGTACGTGTGAGCCACTGATAAAAAGTATCCCTGAATACTTCGTAAGGTGCTTCCGCATTTTAAGTTCACAAGTCAAGACATGAAATATGTATTCTACATTGACTGCAAGGAAGATTAAAGAGTACTGGTACTCTGGACATGTTTATTGCAGACATTTTCTAGTATGATACCCTATTTTCTGGTTGCAAAAGAAGAAATTGCTATTTTCTATATTAGCTGCAAATGATTACCCTACAGATTTTTGGATTCATTAGCACATTAGTAAACATATGTGACCTAATCATTGAAACATTGGTACACATCATACCTTCACAGGTCTCACACTGGGCATCCTGATTGTCATTCTGGAAGTTCCAGGCTCTTCATTTGCTTTTCTTCCAAAATCCTCATCAACAGCATTCTCAACGAAAGATTCTCGTACTTGTCTATATCTCTGTATGAGACCATTTAAATAAGGGTCCTCAAAGCTTTGCCTTGATAATATGTTCTCTACATTGTAGTCTACATCTCTTTCCCTATCATCATCATATTTATAGGCAGTTGCAGTAATTAGAACAGCTGTCAGTGTAATCCAAGAGACCAGTAACTTCACTTTCAACTCCATGACTATCTATTTAACAAAAATGAACAATCTGGGGTCAACAATTTTCTCCTTCCTGTACAGAGAAAGTACTACCGATGCCTATTATGCCAGTCCTGGTGGTAAATAAGAGGATTGCAAAATCATATCATAAACAGTACATAGTGATACAATTAAGGGCAAAAGATACAAAAAATTATTTTATGCTTCAAATCCCAATACTAGCTGGTATTGTAATGGTGAAAAATCCATCACATAATTAACAGGAATGTATTAGTGTAATCACCTGTAGTAAAGTGTGGCATAAGTCACAGCAAAGTTGCAACATCTGCCCTCCTTCACTGCTATTCACAGATTGTGAGAGTGTACATACAATGTTATTAACAGATGTGAACAGTCCTTGTCACATACCGTTAAAACTAGGTCAGGTAGTGAAGTATAAAAAAGCAAGAAAAAATCAACTAAGGCCATTACACTGGCATTGTCAGATAGCTGTTGCATTTATGAATCATCAGTAATTGCCTTATTAGGTTCATTAAGTGCAGGTGTTGCAGCCCATGTCAAACCTCAGTAATATCTAAACTTTACCCATGGATCGACATCAGTTCATTTAGATATGGAGAAAATTGCATACCAAGTATGGTAAATAGCCTAGTGAATACAAGCAGTCTTTCAGTCCGAATAAATGATTGACATTTCTTGAAATATGCTGCTCGCGAACTCAAGGCTGGGAATGCGCTTTTCCCCAAATTCCGTTGGGTTTACTTTTAACGGCCTCCTAGCAGCAGCAACCTTTATCACTTCTACTATAACCACCACTATACGTCTATAAAATCGACAACTATTACATGGGTCACAAGAACAGCACATGAGAAGTCTTCAATCGTGTCGCAAGTTCTTTTGAAGGCGCTACTGTACAGATTGTACACCGCTCCGGTATATATCATTCGAAGCGACTGGTGATGTGCACTATCTGTCAGCCATAACAACATATGTAACCAACATATCAATCATATTACCTATTTAATGTGAAAAGTAGGTATATGACGTTTTCAAATTAAACGAAACCGAAACTCTCTGCAGTTGAATACTAAGCTTGAAGTATGTCCCGTGGTAATGACGATCACTACAGAATCTGTATTGGGGGAATCACATCGGGCAGGAGAATATCAACCTCCTATAGTAATTATAGACCTGATAATTCTGTTAGTATCATATTTCGATTATCTATTGATCATGATTTGGTTCGCAAGTCGAACGAAGTGTCAATACAAATCAAGTTCAGTATGTTAAAAATACAGGTAGGATAAAAAAGCTACAAGAGCGCCTAGGCCTACAACGATCAACTTTATCTATCTTCATACACTTGTTAGCATCAAACTTTTCCACTTCAACAACAGTTATATATCATATCATATTTATAAACTGTTTCGAAAGGGGGTATCGTAGATTTCAGCAAAAAGATCTGATTCCTCGTAAATGTTTATTGTTTACTAGTGATAATCAAAGTAAAAGAGACATTGGACTATCGAGCGAGAAGGACACAAACAAGTCTTGCACAGTAAAGTTAGTTTTTCGTGTACTTTTAAAATGAGTTTATATCAATCTGTTAAAAAAACATGACAATCAATATAATATAAGCCAACCAAACCTGGTGTCCTGAACGATTAGGCCTAATGAAGAAACGTGCTTAACATCATAATCGTCGGCATTGCACATACGTCGTTTGCTTCATTCTTTAGCTTACCAGTATACTTTCTGTGCCTTGTTTACATTCTTTACGTCAGATTTTGATTTGAGAAACGAATCATATACGTATAAATAACCTGAAAATGATAAGTAAGCGTGGTATATAACGATCGCTGGCAACGTAGGACTGTTAAGACGAGTACCGTAACAGACCAAGCGTAAAGTTCAGCACGAAGGCGCGACCATACATTGTCACCAAGCCAGTCGTATGAATTGCTCCTGTTGGACGTAATCAAATTTTAGTTGATTGTAGGACTATCTCGAAGAATCTCACACACAAAAAATGAACTTTAAGGAGGAAAGGAGAGCTCATCTTTCATATGAGATCTCTAATGTAGGCCTACCAATTCGCTTCTAAGCATCGATACCGATTTGAAGGAGAATGGAAGCTGATCGGCAAATCAAAGATAACATCCAGATATAATAAAGGAGAACTCACCTCCCTTGTCATCCACTTATTCAACACGTTGAAATGTCTTTAACTAATCACAATTCTGATCATTTCCAGTATATGTTGGATCGCCTACGTCTTCTGTTCCTCTCTCACCTGGCCTCTTGGTCTGCCATATTTCGAAGGTTGAAGTTGAATAATCAAAATAAGCGGGTGGCAGGTGGAAATTCTGCAATGTGATTGGTTCACCTATGAGAAACCAACAACAACACAGGGAACAAACATGAGATAACCGGAAGAAATTCAAAGGAAAATTTTGTTTGTCGAAAGAAGCGATATTCTTTGTGAGTTATTCTGTTCAAACTGGTGATCTCGAAATGGTAGTCTATTTTCATGAGCTCATTGGTTCAAGTAAGCTTACAGACTGAGTATGAGGTGATTCGTAATATGTGTACTACAAAGCCAATCCAGCATGACCCATCCTTTTGTGGCATCTGTGATGTGTTACTGTATGGTGCAAGAAATATCAATTTGGATAGTTAAACATCAGCAAAGTACAGATATCTCCCTCAACTGATGATTTGATTTATTCCTGCCATTGCCGAAACAGTTGGCGGAGGAGCAGTCGTCAATTATGCTTGGTTTCATCGGTCCACATTCAACCAAGCTTGCCGAGTCTCCCCCAAAGTGAGCATTTCAGAGTTTATCTGACCTACTCGTATCTGCAGATTCCCTCAGTTATACTCTTAGATCGAAAGAAGCAGACTTGTTACCGTAAAATGATTGCCAAATACTTGTTCAGACTACATTGATCTTTTAGACCCGTCAACTGTAAGACCGATTATATTTCCATATCTCAACTATTGTGACTTTCATCTACCTTTGCATACAACGACATCCTGGTGAAGGTGTTTCCAACTCGACAAACATGGTCATAGATCAATTTCTAATTGGGGTCGTTGTAATAATTTTGTGCACATCTACTGTTGTGTATACAAGTCTGAAATTTCCCAGGTAACAATCTTCTCTCCTCCAGCCACCTTTGATCATATTACGTTTCTACTGGTTCCTGTACGGCTCCATTTTTTTATTTCAGCCTCATGTGGAGGCCATGCAAGGACGGCGCCATGAATTTCAATCGGGGGGGGAGGGGGTGAGCTAAAAACTTATTTAGTGACGAAGGAGGACCCACTATCAGAAATAACCTTTACTTGTCAAAAAAGTGGCGGGCCTGCCGTGACTCCTTAGAATATGCAAGTCATGTTCTTTAGAGACTCTTTTTGTACCTACTGTCATATTTCGGTCCTTGAGAACAGAGAAATTCACTTAATTTAACAATGGCCTTTGACATGTTAAGTTTAACTGAATCATGCTTTGTGTCATCAGAGAATACATCACCAAGATATGTGAATTCTGTGTCGTTTTTGGTGAGATTTTCATAGACATTACACAGTGATTCTTTCTCACCAGGTTCCTTATTGTAAAAAGGTGAGTTTTGTTATTTTCTAATCTAATTGTCAGAACAAATTGCTTGCATGAACTGTTATTTACATTGAGCAGCTTTTCGGCTTCACACACAAATTTAATAAACAATGATGTACCATTCACATATATACCCAATACGTTAACTCAACTGACAACTACACTCAATCCCCCATTAGCTTGTTGTACTCTGTTTGATCACAGATATCTGATGATGCTGATGTGACGACTAGAGAAAAGTGAACTATGTTATCACTGGGTCACCATAGCTCAGTTGGCAGCGCAGCACGCCGCGATTGAGTAGGTTGCGGGTTCGATTCGCGGTGGTGACATTTTCACTTTTCTCTAGTATGTCTTCAAACTAGATATTTGATTCTATTCTCATGCTAGATTCCCTATCCATCTAGAAGAGCCTCATGGATGGCATGTGCGGCTACTTTCATTACATAAAAAATATTGTAAGCAATAATGAAGATCGATCCTTTCCCCTTGTCTGTAAGCAACCAGAACATCAGAGTCGTCCTCTGTTGTGTTTTCAAAGGGCTTCTCTCTTATAGTAATCAAGCGATAACCTCTTCTTCTCTTTGTAAGGATATTGAATAGAAAATCTTTTGGTATATGATCATATTCTGCATTGAGATCAATGTATGCAGCAATCAGAGTATTCCACTGTGTTTTAAATACACCCTTGACACGTTTCCCATCATCAATGGATCAACTTGGCGAAATGTATCTGGGCTTTACTGACATTTGCTTCATTTGCCTTCCGGAGTTTCATGATCGCTTTTCTTACTCAGCATTCCGTTCCAATTGACAGACCCTGACAGTTTGCTGCACGATATGGAATACGTATCTTAATGAAGCGTGTCAATTTTATAAGAACTGCGGGAATATTCTATAACCATGTCATTAACACAAGTATCGCTGAGACCAGTGAATGAGTTTTTTTATGCTTCAGACATTCAGCTTTCACTTTGTCAATTCCAGTAGTTTTTATTCTATTTGAAGCTTTACAGGATTTGTTCAATTTCCTCCCTCCATGGTACACTTTGATCAAACTCCTACATCTTGCGGATATTGGTATTTAAAGGATTTCCAATTTCTGGTGTTAACCGCAACTTGTGAGCAACAAAGGCATGTTTCAAAATGGGTTTCTACAGTTTGAAGATAGGCTTCAATACAATGAGCATTTTGGCTAATGAAAATTCTTTTTCAGTACTTCTAGTTTCTGCAGTAGTACTTATGTTGTCAGCAGATTATTTATAGTAATACATTTTATTAAGTGTCTTCTGTTATTATTTTCTATCTGTTTCCAACTGAACTTGTATTTACGTAGGATTACAGTTTTTTCTTCTTACATGCAAGTACCTTATTGACATGTAAGACTCGTTACAGTGACTCCCACAATGATAAAAGTCTTTCTTCCAAAACAGGGATAAAGAACGTCTCCAATGATTTGGTAGCCTTTTCTCTCTTAAGTCAATCTCTGGCACTTGCCCTAGACCTGTAGGCGTAGTCCCCTTTATCTTCAGCATTCAAGAGCAGATATTTGACATCCTCATACGGCTTTACGACACACCTTTAACTAAGCTATAGACACAAAATCACATACGATTGATATATGAACCCCACTTATATCAATCCTCTGCTTACAAGCTTATATAAAATCGGTTACAAGAGGGAGTACTTTCGGGATTCAAAGCTATAGCAAGATATGCTAAAACAGATTTAAGTTTCCATCCATTATTCCACCTTAACACTTTTGCTCACTTATGTTCTACTTTGCAGTAGCTTTAGTGAATGCCATCACATTCCAATTTTCTCTCTCTCTCAATTATATAGGCCCGAGGTGTAGTGGTACCATTTCTGAGTAGCTGTGGTGTATGCAGGATTTCCCGAAAAGGGCAGTGCTAAAGATAAAGGCCTGAAAAGGGAACTTTGGGATCACCTGTGGGCCTCTCTTTGAAAATATTGAAACTTCAAAATAGGGGCAACTTGCCGGAACTTATCACATCCTGCAATCAGAAAGCTATACATTTTCAAAGGGAGCTATCATTTTTATTTCAGGTAGAAGCCATGGACCTACTCTTCCCGCTACGTATGCCAGTGCGGGGTAGTAATAAAGGGGGTCTGGATTCGATTGCTTCTAGTCCTACGATTTGCTATCGCATAAGTCATCCTTCAATCATTACAACTTGACCTATATATCAAGAACTGTACTTATGGTATATTGGTACAAAATTAAATGTAAAATCAGTCAATATTGTAATCATAACCATCCATATTCCAAGCAACTCAATAATCCCGCCATAACCACACGTTGATAGAAGTGACATGAATAGAATTCATAAGTCTTAGTAACATTGATTTGAAATGGAATTTTGTTAATTTAAGCCCTTTCAAACTTTTGCGAGGGTCGGGTTTTTGAATTTGAGATCTAGCAGATTTAAGCAATTGGAAGACAAGACAAGGCAAAAGGGTCTTTATTTATTACATTGATCAGAAGAGTTTATTTCGAGGTATAATTTAATAACATGTGCAGGTGCCAGCATGAACAGCTCTGCAAGCAATCTTTATTTATTTTGGGATGTTAACAATGAGGAACTAGAAGTTTAGTTCAATAAAGTAAGCCACCCACAGCTCTCTTGTTTAAGCAACGAAAGTAGTAAAACGTCCACATCAACATACTTGGCAAAGGTACCTAGTATTTTCAATTGTGGTTTTTGCAGTTTAAGCTAAGAAGGTAGTCTTTTTGGTCCTTTAAGATATGGACTCTTTTCCAGTCGATTCAGGCTACAAATGTTGTGCCTATTGAGAAAAGAAGATTTGAATTACATGTTTTAATAGGTACTACAGAAGTAGGAAAGTATGTTTTATAGCTTTTTTCATTAGTATCTATTAAAACAGACCATTTCACATCCTCTCTTCTCAAAAACACTTTGTTACTTTCAATGGGCTGTGGACAGCATGATAGGCCAGATGACAGTCACTTTCATTGTCTAGTAACAGGGCTCAGAGAGTCTGGTCTACACTAGAACTGGATGTAGATGCCCCCCGGTGAAGTATTGGGAGCTATTATGACGACTAGAGAGATAGATCATGTTATCAAGGATGAACCCTAGCTCAGTTGGTAGAGCGCATGCCCCGAATGCGTGCGTCATGGGTTCTAATCGGGTTGGTGACATACTTTTCTATTTCTCTAGTATCTATTCAAAATGTTCTGCTTACCGACAAAAATGACAGCATAAAAGGGCCAAATAATGCTAGAACGAATACGTTATCAAGGGGCCCTAGATGTCAGTAAATGATGAGAAACCACAGACTTATTTGATTTTAGCTACTCTGTACCGGAAAGTCTCTGATATGGCAGTTTAATATTGGAAATATTAGGAAAAAGTGTTCCTATTTTCAAATGCATTTTTCAGAAATTTACTAGTCACTTTCATATCATTCACAGCTTCCTGTCTTGTGAATCTACTTGAAGTTTAAAACTAAGGGTCATGCAATCATTATGGCTTAATATAGTAGAGAACGGATGTTGAAATATAATTTTTAAATCGATATTTAAATACAATAATCGCTGTTACATGGTGAGTGGTGTATATTCTTAAGCAAGTCCTATAACATTTTAACCCCCATATGGATCTGTAGCAACGCTTTTAGCCTTCTGCAGGGTTGATTTTGTCCAGAACTGGACAGTTGTCACATCGTAAGTGCACCTGGAACACCGTAAACAAGCGATACTCTGTGCATAGAGAACTTGTCTTCTTGTCTAATTCAAGCCAAGCCTTAAGACGGGTTACATATCCAAACTGTTACAGTGATGTCTTTTTACAGTTAGCACAATATTTTCCACAACGTTTCCGTTGGTTCTACGACCAGAGTCCATTACATACTTCTTGACATAGCCTGATGCTCTTTTATAGTGAAGTTGCCTGTTCAGTATTACAGCATGTTCACGTTTTCATGAGTTGCTTCCTGAAAGTTTCCTGAAATCACAATCATTTTAACAGATTTGGATCTAACCCTTATATTTTAAATCGAAACTGAAAGAACATCTTTAACTTTGCAATAATATTTTTAGCATAACGTAAGCCGACTGTAATTTTATTTGTAAGTAACTTGTTTCTTTTATTGTAAAGTAAGGGAAGATTTTGGCTTCTTTTGTTTGCGGTGGGGGTGGAGAATTCTACTTTTTTTCTTTTATTCTATTATAATACACAGGGCCCTGATCGATAACAGCATTCGTTTGCTGACAAGGTCACCCTGTATAAATAACTATTACTATTATTATTATTATCTCTGAGTTTTCTTCGCTTCACTTGTTGTTATTATTATTTTTTTTTCTGTAGAAAGGATAAAGATTGGCCGAAACCTGAAGTCTTAATGTGGTAGCTTAATGATTTTTTTTCTGGAAGTAGTCGACTTTATTTTTCTTCTTTTTTTTCTCTCTTTTTTTTAAACTCCATTTATTGCTTTTCATTGTTGTTGTTGTTATTACTGTTGCTGTTGTATGTAAGACATTTATGTAAGCTACATATATCATAATTAGCAACCGATATACCTATTGTAGTGAGTATCCTGCCATGTAATCATGTAAAGGGAAATATATTGAAGAAGTTTTAAAAAAATTTAAAAATTATTATTATTATTAATCACAAGGCATGATTTTGGGAATTTTGTCTGCTGTAGTGGCAAATAATTCTTTAAAAGAAAAGATCAATGAGATACACAGGATTACAATAACAGCTAATTCTCAGCCCCTTCAATGGAAACCTCGTGACGCAGCGGTTTCCCAAAGTTCTCACGGATCCACCTAGTTTCAAGGTTGTGCATAGCCAGACACGTGTCAAAGCCTTTGGTATTGTAGGATGTAGGACAAATTTGTAAATTAATCGCATATTGGGAAGTTGGAATTACTTGTGGTTTAAAATGTTTCTATTTTAACGTTCATTGTAGGGGGTGTCTCCACAAGTTATACATTCCACATATTTTTATAGCTTCTTCAGAGCCTGAGAGATTAATGATCGCTACACTTGATTTGGTTCACCCAGCATTATTTTCCTTAATAGTTTTTTAATTTGCCTTTTCTTATAGAGCGTTTGAACACTTCGTAAAATATTACCAGAACGCGGAGAAAAAATTGCAGCGATACTCTTTAGGAGTTTTCAAAATCATCATAAATAGCTTCTTGGGTTGAGTGAGTTTTTAAAAAATCGTACATTTTGACCCAATTGCTGTAAAGCTTTTCTGGTATCTTATGAACGGCCAATCCTCATGAAACTTTCTGATATTTTCTCAGATTAATTTAGGAGTAAATTCTTACAATATTTGCTTATGATGACATCTTAACGAAGCCATAAGATTTCTAAACCTCAAAAAAAGCCAAATTCTATGGCCAAAATTACTATTATCTGATCTGTCTTAGGGCCAGAAATAATGTCAAGTGAAATAATGTTTGTACATTGTTCTATGTTTATTATCTTCTAGGTATGGAAAATTGAGGTTATCGTAAGCCTTGGATGTCAACGGTCTCCTAAAAATAGATTGGGGGATGCCCTTGAAGTTCTGCTCAACGTTTGTCTGTGGTTTGACGTCATCGTCTCCAATACAATAAAAAAGGCGCGTTTTACTAGAGCTAATAGATCAGTTAACAATCCAGTCAGTTTTCATGACTATAGGGTGAATATGTTTACAGAATCATCGACATTAATACAGCTGGAGTTTTTATTAGCCCTCCATCCTTCTGTAAACTTCAAAAGAATCTGGTATGAATAGGGATCAGAATTATAGTAGCTTCAATCGGACATTCCACAAGTGTTAAATGAACTTGCAAATCTGCTACCTCTTGTTCCAGTCACTCCAGATGGCACATAGATCAAATAATCCCCTATTTTAATTTCCCCTCAACAACTTCCCTCTTCTTGCAATTCCTCACAAAAACGTAGATCGCTGTTTGAGTAGAAAAGAGAATGAACATGACTAAGCTTACACAAGAGCTTTGACTAAAAAGTAGTGCTAAGTCAATGCCCGATAATTCAGCTGTCTCGCTTGTTGAAATTTCTTCAGAGGTTACTGGTATCTGAAACCAAAATATAGTAGGTATTTGTAATAGCACGAATCGGAGTAGAGAATGACGTAAATACAAATTGCTTTCTGCAATTAGGATCATTAATAATTCATCAAGGTGAACAAATAGACTTCCATTTTCATAACGCTATTGATCATTTCAACTAAAGACAGGAACAGATCGTCAACTTGATTGACTTCGTCTTCACTCAATATTATTTCAGCTTCTGTATTCTCTTGTTATATTGGGACGCATTAGTTATAGTTGGCGAGAAATGTTTTAGAGTGCAAAACATTTGCCATCTTTATTTCTACTTTGTGTGATAGAGGTTTTAATATCCTTGTAACTATGCGTCTCAAAATAGTTCATGCAAAGGGAGGATATATGGGAGCCAACGTCCACTAAAAATTATCCTTCTTTAAACACAAATCTCACCATAAAAATTTAGGAGCGCTTTCTACCAATTCCTGTGCGGTAATTGTACGTCCAGACGTTTAATATTAACATTATTAAATTTCTATAATGACTAATTAGGCAAAGTTAGCATTACAACATGTTTTCCTTTCAATACTGGCTAGAACGGTTTCATTCAGTGCCTTTCGAACTTTTCGGATTTTCGTTGTCACGTTGCCAGATATCATGGGACTCTAGAAATGGCGCTGTATCGCCTCGAGACCGGCTCGGTGTCGTCTCCGAGTCGGTTCAATATCGTTTCTATATCACCTCTGTACCTGTATTGATATGACTCCCAGAAAAGTTAAGGAAGAATTACGTAAGTTAATATTTTATCAACAACTCAATGCTTATTTATCGCAGGCAATTTTTCTTTGATCCACATAGAATGTGATAGAGCACAAACTCTAAAGATCGGTATCCTTGAATTGAAAATCACAGGATCGGCAACAGAACACTTCATGTCTTTCCTGCAAAGAGAGGCCATATCACTCAAAACTAGTAAATCAGTATGAAAAGTTCTGCGAGAGCGCAGCGAGAAACACGCCTTTTCCTGAAACCTGACGCGAAATATCTCTGATAAAGACCGTACTGACGTCGGGTCGACTAACAAAGATCAGTAGTTTGATGAGAGCGTTTTCCGAAAGTCGGTTGTTAAGAAGCTAGAGGAATTCATTATCACTACATCCTGCAGTAAACTAAAGATTAGGGGTAAAACTCACATACTTTACAGAAATTGGCTAATCTGAAAATAGTTTACTTAACGTATACCTTATACGGACAATGTCGTTGATAGACCTCAGTAGATATAGAAATTAATCGGATAGCTCTAGGAGTGAACCAATTACCCCAAGAGCGTACGGGATTTCCGTTAAAATAGTAAAAAATTGGTAGAAGTATTAAGACAAGGCAGAAGTGTAGTAGATTTCTTGGGAGCGGTTTATCCTCAGATTAGCCCCAAGCACTGCTCCTACGTCATTGTTGACAGTAAACCCTATGATGCATAGCATTGATGTGGTGTCCCTTCTATACTAGGCATATTCAAAGGCACTTCATGATCGGCATTTCATCCCTGCTGTTAATGGATGTTTTTCCGTACCACTCCTTTGGGAGTGTAGACATACACATGCCGTACACACTATACTTAAGTGGTTTTTGCCATCGTAGTTATGTTCCAATTTTAACTTTCGATATTGTATCTTATGTTATACAAATTTTTTATAGAAAGCATTCCATGTAGTAATTTTTAGCGGTCTTAAATTCAAAATAAATCATCAGATATGATTACTTTTAAGATATATAACTTACTAACCTAGAAAAGAGTGATCATTTACCACAGAAGCTTAATAGAAGTCAAATTCCCAAGTTACATTAATATATCTTCAAATGGTAAAAACGTGTTAGTTTTTTTTGGTAAGCCGAAGTAAACAGACATTCTTCAAGTTGTTTCTGACGAAAACTTATCGATAAAATGTTGCAAATTTCCTGCGTCAGTTTTTCCAAAGAGGAGCAGGCTATCACCTATTTTTTAAATTAATACACCTTTGATTAGTTTGACAATACATGATTTCATCTTGACGACGAATGCTGACCGTTACATGTAACCTCGATCAAGTCAGATCCATATTCCGATACAGTTCTGTATAATGCCTTAAAAGTTATTACAATTGTCTTATACTTACGCCTTAATCCGATAGTCTGAAGCTCCCTGTCACTAGAAGCTATGTATTGTAAATGAGAATTGAAACGTTCCCGTAAACAAATATGCATATTTGACTTTTAGTAGTACCTCCCATCAGTTCGACATCCAGCAGTCTAAAATTATTGAAATGTTGAAACACCCTCTATAGTATTTCAGAAAAATTTTAGATGATAAAAACAATTAGTATCATAAATTTTCATCCATATATATACAAAAATGGAACATATGGAAGTAAAAGATATGATAACAAATTTGAATAAGCCTTTATGATTTAGATAGTATTCCGAGTAAAATATACAACATTCATGTGATGAATGGACTATAATGCTTAAATTTGTATGGAATGTTGGATGAAGAGGTGGAAGAACTGTCTATCTATCTATCTCTCTATCTCTTTATCTGTCTATCTATCTATCTAATCTATGTATTATGTAAATATATCTATGTATGTATGTATGTATGTATGCAGTATGTATGTATGTATGTATGTATGTATGTATGTATGTATGCATGTATATATGTATGTATGCAGTATGTAT
>JAAAKL020008255.1:0-16102 GCA_010016065.2 Carybdea cf. marsupialis auct. non (Linnaeus, 1758)
CCAGAAGACAGTCCAACACCCTGGAAAGGGTCCAACGGACTCTAAATGCATGATGATGATGATGATGATGATGATGATGATGATGATGATGATGATGATGATGATGATGAATGTGTCTATATCCAAAAGAAGCAGAATTGTTTTGGTGTCCTCAAAGGGAATGTTTCACTTGTTGAACGAGTTTTGAATTATTAGGGAATTGTGTATACCACGTTACCAAATTATTAATAGAGCGTTGTGAGTGACATTTGATTGATTAGAGTGTTATTCACCTATCTGTAGTTGATTGCATAGATGTTTAAGATGTATTAATTGGTGTTCGCATTCTTGTATTCCAGATATGATGGTCACAGGTTAATTACAGAATTACAGAATTTGACCGAATACTTCTCATAGTTATTTATGACCTTCACATTAACAACACTGCACAATGGCTGACATCCCTTGCCTGAACCCAACTTTGAGACGACATGGTGAGCAGACCTACCACTGGAGGTCCTGACATAGGTTATCTCCCTGGATGCCAGCAGAGTCCATCCTGCCCCCCTTTTCACTTCTGCATCTTGTGTGAGGTAGGTAGCTGGCACTAGCAAGGAATGGGCATAGTTCACACAGTATTGGAAAGACTACAAAACTGTGACCCACTCAATGATGTGGATGCCATCTTTCAACTACTTGAGTGCTGTGAGGAATCCCTCCACATGGACTTGACTTGTACATGTGGTACACTTACATCCAGAAATGACGAATTAGTACTCACCAATATGAGAACCCTTGCTCTCACTGTGAGCTATATCAGGTTGCATAAGACCATGATGAACATATTCAACAATTTGCTGCCTGCATCTGCAGCCAGTCAGGTGTCTGCAGATTAATATGTACCGTACAGACTGTCAACATAAAGTTGACTATGTGACAGTAGGGCCCATGATACAATCATTTGCAGTCTGGAGGATACTGATATTCACCTGGACATCTTGAGTGAATCAAATCAGGACATGACACTGAAGAAGGTACTGAAACTAACAAACTGCTGAAAAAGCTACCAAACTGCTTAACAGTGATACCACATCCAGTGCTGCTGCTGCTGCCAAATCCCATTATAGACAGGCCAGGTGAAAACATCAGCCTCACCTACCATTGCAACCCCAGCAAATAGCATCTGATGCCACATGTGTATACCGTGGTAGGTCTCATCATGCTGTGTGCCTTATTGTGGATCCCCATGCAAAGCCAATCACCTATCACTCACCGAACCCCAGCTAGTTTTGGCCCTTAGACCTGTCTTGATAGTGTATAATCAATCATTTAAAGAGGTCACAGATTTTTGAGGTATAACTTAAACCATTTACAAGGTGTAAGTGGTGGTGCAAGAGATGTCAATATTTGCTTTGCTACTTTCTTTGGGATATTCATGAAACTTGAAAACTGTCTGTGTAGCCTTTCACTATTTTCTTCCCTGTAGCAACATCCTTCGTTTGATGCAGAGAGGTGCTACCCCTTCCAGTGTGATTTAACTTTAGACATGCTTTCAGAGGAAGTGAAAGAATGTGTTGATATGGAAACAATGTTCTTTGTTCTGTCTGCAATATGTCCTGAAAAGATGGCTGTAGTCGTTTCAAACGCATTACAGGTATGTTTATGTATTGTTGACACATTTGAAAGATCTCAAGGATTGACAAGCAGCATGTCCAATGGTAGACTGTTACTTTTTTCTCCTTTGTTACTGTCAGACTTCCAAGTACTGTTCCCAAGTATAGTTATAGGTAGCAGAAATGATGGGGTTGAAGTGTGAATCGAAATACTGCACTTCCACAGCAAACTGTGTATTAGATTCACTTGTGTATGCATGGGTTAAAGCAGTAAGCAGTAAGGATCTATGTTGCAAAAAGACTTTTGTGGGTTATACATTATTCTTTGGGGTAGAGTTATTTTTAAAAATTTTGTGGTTTTCTGAACGGTATTTGATTTCAAAAAAGACTAGTATCTCTAGATAAGTATTTATAAAATTAGTGTATTGATCCTTTTCAGTGTCCATTTCAGTATGTCTCGGTGCTGTGTCAGATATTGCTTCCTCCATTTACAAAAGATTGAAATCTAAAGGTGAGGAAGCTGTCGGGAAGGGCAGGCAGACGTGCTCGTTGGTCGATCTGTTCCTAAACTTCGTCTCAGTGCTTATTTACTTTGCTCAAAAAGTCCTCAAAGATGTAGGTCGACCCACCGATCGATGTGCTTGTCATCAGTTCACCATCACACAGTCTATCTACGAAGCCCCTCTCATTGCCTTAGCATGTAGGTGGCGCTACTTGTAGCAAATCTAGGGGATTTTTGACAGGTGAGGTGTGCGTCTTCGACCGCAGTGTGTGTGCTTCCCGATAAATACCTTCACGTTTTGGTTTGCCATAAATTACACGGAGTGGTAAGAATTTTTCACAGTAAAATCCCACATCACGACTCTTAAAGATCCAACCCAGTGCTTAGTTTCAGTGATGTTTTTGGTGTCATGGAGGGCAATGACTGAGAGGAGCGGTTGATCAGTCATACCCGTCTTTTCAGCAGCAAGATAGTGTCCAATTCTGCGTGTAAACCGCATTTCTCATATGAATGATGAGAGTCTTTTTCAGAGATAGTCGCATAATGCCAGAAAATTATCTAGCATCCCAATAAAAAGTAGTATAAAAAGACGGAAACGTGGTGCACTTTAGAAAGTCGTGGGACGAATTGCAAAGACTTATAAAAAAGATTGAATCCCCTCCACTGGACTTCCTCTACGATCAGAACTGGGCCATTCCAATCCACAGGATTAAATGTACGTTGCATTCGGCAGTGCCGTCACAACAACCTCTGAAAGCGACTATAGCGATGGCGTAAAACTTTAAAATCTATTCAGTCAAAGATTTGACCACTGAATTGTGCTCATACGATGGCAGAGGCGTGCACCAGTTGTGATGTTATTTTACGAGAAGTCATTTTGGCTTAATTTTGTTGTCGCATCCACATTTTTCAGAGTTACACAATGTTTCCTCTACCATTTGTGTGTTTCGTTATACACAATTATTACCACTGCAAGTAATCTAACTAGTTCATTTGTTCCAAGGTTTTGAAACCTGGTGGACTACTTCTCTTTCGAGATTATGGCATCTATGATCACGCTATGCTGCGATTTGCACCGGGACGTAAAATCTCAGAGAGTTTTTATGTGAGGCAGGATGGCACCAGGGCGTATTACTTTTCCATAGGTAAGGCATTTAATGAGTCGTTGGTTTATATAAACAGCCTCTGTTAATGACTGTTAATGGTTTGTAATTATCGATCAGACGACGGCGTCTGCGTGTTCGTTCCCTTTGTAGAGACCTTGTAGCAGCGTATTAAATGTTGGGGAAACTAATATATGTATTTCTGTGATACATATGACTCAATCCACCAGGTTTAAGCTGTTTTCTTTTTCGTAAGTGCAAACTGTGGAGCTGCTGAGGACAGAATAGCGTTCATGACTGCCCTTTAAATACCGAGGGAAAGTATAGACTCGAAGGATAATAGAATGAAAATGATACTGAGATGTCGATAAAGGAATTCATACTGATATATCGATTTGACAAGACAGAGCGGACGGAAAGGAGATTTTCTTTCGTAAGGTATCTTACGGGAGACCCAGTGATCTCCCAAAACTTTGTGTGTTTGTGTGCGCTTGTAAATCGTTGTCATGTTTAGTTGATTCCCGCTGGAAAGTATTTTCGTGTGATGTTAATGATGTGTCTGGATAGCCGCTGCAGGATGCGAACACAACAGTAACCTGTGACAGGATAGAAAGAGATCAGCAAAACTTGAGTCGAAGATGAGGACTAAGAAATAGATTGGAAAAGATAGTCAGCTTGCCTGGTTTCTTGAATAGACTGTTGACTTCGCTTAACCCAAAGAATTATCATGAGATAGTTAGGGGATTGCACTTATAAGCTTCAACACCGTTTGGTTTAAACAATAGCGGAACTGTTCGACTCAGGTGACAGTATCTCTTTCAAAATCAAACATGACCAAGGCCTTTTATTCGGCTTGTTTTATTGCAATTGAGTGTTTCAGGAAACCTGACCTAGTGTCAAAAGTAGAAACATCCCTTATCTCTCGTCAACACTATTTTGCTACTTTGCTTGCGTGGAAGAAGGCACATACATATCGTACCTTAAGAATATGATTTATTTGAATAGATGCTAGAGAAAAGGAAAGTATGTCATCAAAGGGACCTGAAATCCTTTTCTGTTTTTATAGTGTGTATTCAAACTTATCATTTCAAATCTCCTCTCCTCAAGAATGTGGAATAGTGTTTTATGCAAAGGATGAGCTACGGCTTAAGTCGATATATTTAAGCCCAGGATAAGAGAACGCTCAAATTAATATAAGCGACCCTTATGAATATAGACTATGATGACTAATCTTTTGATTCTTAGGACCATGCATATC
Organism: Carybdea cf. marsupialis auct. non (Linnaeus, 1758); assembly: GCA_010016065.2. Taxonomy (NCBI): domain Eukaryota; kingdom Metazoa; phylum Cnidaria; class Cubozoa; order Carybdeida; family Carybdeidae; genus Carybdea; species Carybdea cf. marsupialis auct. non (Linnaeus, 1758). The sequence continues at coordinate 4,456 of JAAAKL020008255.1, forward strand.
AGACAGCGGTGCTATAGGTAAAGAGAATGACTTGATATGGTTTTGCTGATACTTTACGTAGTCTTATTTGTTAGAAAAGCCAGATGCTGGTATCTCATTGGTATCTCACTATTGGGGTTATTTTTTTTAAAGCAGCAGGGCAATAGTGAATCGTTGCGTAATGTGAACTAGAATGGAGAATGAAATATTAATTTTATTTCAACCCTAAGAGCTCAAGTGTAAAAGTAAATGTGAGACGTGAATTATTATTATAATTCTTGGGTCCTTTTTAGTCGTTGTAGCAGGTGTTAGTAATGAGCCCATACCATGTTTATAGCAGAACAACGCCTATGATACCTCTAATAAAGGATTCTGTGATGAAGCAACAATCAAAAACCCAAAGGTTGTTTTCTGAGTCAAATTATCTAACAATTATCATGTAATGTATGTAAATACCCAAATAACAGCATGAGACGCGTTTTGTTGATCTATTTATGAACAAAAAACCCATTTGTGATATGTTACTAATTGATAGTAGCTTACTTTGGGTCTAAAATTATAACAGTAACCGAAATTTGGTTGAAACCTTATCATTCTACCCGACTGTTGATGAATCTGCACCAAATCCATGTACAAATCAGTACCAGAGGTTTTAAGGTTAGGACGTAACACACAGGAGGCTACGAGATGACAGTCCGTGCGCAGTTTTGGATGAAAAGGCAAGAGCGGACAGGGTAAAGAAGAAAATCATCATATTTTGCCCCTTTGCCAGGACCGTAGGTTCTTGTTTTAGGTATATAATACCCTCTTTTTTACCATTTCTCTTTTCTGTTGGCATTTGCAGTAAACATTTCCATTGAACATGAAGGTACATGTATTTAACACGAATTGTTTCTGTATCATTCGGGTGCTAATTATCGATATTGAACAAGTGCGATATTGCGTTTTAATTTACGGCTTTCCATTTCTTTTCCTGTTTATGGTTCTCCTTTCATTCTACAGAGTTTACGAAGCATTTGTTTGAAAGTCAAGGATTTGAAGTAATGGAAACATTTTACGTCCATAAAACGACAGAGAATAAAAAGGAGGGACTCTGTGTACCAAGAGTTTTCGTACAGGGGAAATTTAGAAAACCAGTGAGTCATGTCCATTGAGTGTCTTATTTTATATAGCTAAGATTCCCATTGTTTGTTTTTTACGGCAAGGACCTTTCGCAGTTTTGTAGAGCAAGGAAGTAAGTATCAGTGAATGAAGGTCATTTTTCAAAACATGAAATATTTTCATCAGTCCAAGAGTCATCGTTACCATTTATTGTGATTGTTCTGTATTCAAGGGCTTTTTTTCTATCTCATCGGGGACTAGAAGCCATGCCCGTGACTACTTGTGATAATTTTTTGGGTCAGTGTCGAATGATTCCTACTTCAATGGCAGTAGGCTTTCTTTCCCGAAGAGATATGAAGGTGTGTGTATTCGTATGGCAGCTTTCATATTATACTATCACGCCTCAGAGGAGAGTAGCACCAATACTGGCATCCCGCACTCCATAAGGAATAACTAGTCAAATTTTGGCAACTACTACTGCACGTCTAGTCGGACTTGGCTGCATGACGCCCTTTTCCATCTACTTTGTTGCCAGTTTCCAGTAGCCCAAGGCCTTCTGTGCAGTCAACTATACCATCCTTCTTACCAAGCTGCCTTCTATTGGTGTCTGCTCTGAAGACATGACTTGGTTTGAAACGTGCTTAGGCGTACTTCCGCTGCAAAGTTCCCTAGTCTTTTCTACCTCCTTGCAATCTTTGAGTGCCACAGTGCATCATTCTGGGTCCTCTACTGCTTTTTCACCAATGATGTGCCTGGCGTTTAAGTATCCCTCTATGCATATGCTACAGTTCTGTACTACTACCAAAACCTTATAATCCTCAGAAAGGAATTAATCAGCTACTTTTCACAAATACTTTCTAGGTTGCTAGTGTCTGTCTACAAGAAAAACATTGTTACTGAGGGATTTGTCAGCTACTATTTAAAGCAGTCCTCCCTTCCTGATTGCATGATTGCTTGAATTCTGATGGAGGAGAAATTACACATTGTACCAATTGTGCCATTTTCACTTTCGCAGCAGATGTATTCAGGGTGAATGTTTTGGGAAGATGTTTGTTTGCTGTCGTTTTTGTAAAGGAAAGGATCCTTTGACATGCTATGGGCACTACGCCTGTAACATTTTGGTTTTTGTTCAAATTTAGTGTGACCAGTAGACGATGTTGCAAAAACAATTAAGATTCTTTCTATTACATTTGTGGAAAGTTTAGATATTCTTCATCTGGCATATTTTGGAATATTACTAGGAGATCAGGACAAACCATTGGCTTACCATGCTGTTTGCTCCATTTGTTACAACTTGCTTCTTGCATGGCCCAGGGCTGGAGTAGGCTTACCTATAATATGGCGTGAACAGACAAATCACAACACTGACTGCTACTTTTGCTTAGTGCAAACAAAAGGTTTTGTCAAGAAAAATCGCCACAAAATCGCCACAAATTTAATACCCAAGCATACCTACCATCTTGCATATTGCCTGTTTCACATTCGGATCTTCATCCCGTGCCATTGTTCAGGGAAATATCTCCACTACAACTCACACCATTCCATTCCCTTCAACAATATTCTAGTAATGTCGCTGAACAGTATGATTCCAAAATTCAGGTAGACGACAAGTTTAAAATCAGTACAAATGATTCGGGTCTTATAAATACAGATGATTAATGTATGTCTGCAGATGCTTATTAAGAATATAGTAAAACATCTCGGCCGTTGCCACAGCGGATTTGTCAAATAGAGCTAAATGATCTAATTCACGATCTTGATCTATCGAAAGATCAATCTCAAATTTTAGCATGAAGATTAAAAAGAGAGAAATCTGTTGACACATGGAACAAATGTTTCTTTTCTGTAAATCAAGGGAAAGGTTATTTCGAGAATTCTTTCAAGTAAATGACTCGTTTATGTTTTGCGCAAATGTGGAAAATCTTCCGGTTGAGCTTGGCTTTGAATATTACGACGCGTCTGAGCGGAGACTGTTTATCGATTCATCACAGCGAAGTCTTAAGTGTGTTTTACTGCATAATAGTAACAGTTTTGGTTCTATACCTATTGCTCATTCTGTGTATGCTAAGGAAGGCTACGGCGATGTAAAAGCTGTGTTGCCCCTGTTGGGATTTCTTTGTTACTGGGTTAGCCAGGCATGAGATGAGCACTGTACTCAGATGGACATGAAAGTCAGAGGTATTCTTGACGGTCTTTAAATACGGAAGACGATTAATGATAAGGACTTTATTGATTCAATGTTTGAGGAAGAAACGGAGAAGAAAAGGAGGCGTGGATTACATTTGTTGATGTTGTACTTCCTTGGTAATCGAAAAGTGAGAACTATGAAGAGTTTTCAAGAAGGCTCCTCAGATACTACCAACAGCTTGGGTGTAGTGTGACTATAAAGATACATTTCCTGTTTAGTCACCTTGAGCAGTTCCAGATAATAGTTGGGGGGGGGGGGGCGTCAGTGATGAACAAGGTGAGAGGTTTCATCAGGGTCTGAAGGTGATGAAAGAACGATGTAAGGGAAGATGCAACATCAGTATGCTCGCAGACTGCTGTTGGAGTATTAAAAGAGCCAGTGAAAATACAGAGACGAGTTTTCAGAAAGAGAATATTAATGTTTTTGTTTGATGAATATCAATGAACACATCAGAGTATCATTTTTTGTTATATATTGCTACAGTTTGGGTTTCATTTGTTGTTGATCTGTATGTTTGATTTTCTTTCCAGTTATCTTAAGACTGTCATGTTGTTGATAGCATCTGACAAGTCGATTCTCGTGTTACTGTAAATAGTGGCAATCCAGAAAGCCTTTGCAAAGAGTTTGTAGTTGCTGGCTTTTTAAAATTTGAATTTCATTTAATTTCCAGTTTAAAAGGTGTTACCACATTAACGTGTCATAAGAAGAAAAAAAAATTAAACATTTTGCCATATTTTGTGGGCTGAAAAGTTTTTTCGAAAATTGACAATCATGGAGAAATATTGTTATAGACCCTAGAGTAGACTCCAGTTAATTGACAGAGCGTCTCAGATCGTCTCAGTAGAGTTTGAACCAGTTGCAGCAATTTTGCGAATTTGTATCAGACTTAAATGGAAGTAGACGCAAGTTTAGGTACTCATTATGAATACCATATGAGTATTTCAAACTTTGTTAAGCAAGCAGCGTCCTCAAAGGGGCTTGAGTAAACTTCCATCCCTGTTCATGAAATTTGCAACACATCTACTTCTGTAGAATATTGATTCTCTTAAAAGATCATTAAGCTTTTATTTATAAAGAATGATAAAATTTTGATGCCGGCTGCGAAGATGCGATGTGCACAAGAGTTGGTTCTTGATATGCTACTATTTTATCTGAAGTACTTTTGCCTGCTTCACACCCGGCTCTTATATGTAGTTACAGATGACACTGAGAATCAAACAGGACACCGCAGCTGCACATTTTGCGCCTCTAAGCATCAACGTTTCACACTTAAATGAGTTAATGAAAACTATAAGCTCTCAGACTTGATCTTCATGTAAGCTAGCTTCTTATACAAAGGGTTGTATGTTATGTTATCGCATTTTTTTTATGTTAAATGTCAAAACCTTTCGTGTGGCTCCTTCTGCAGGTTACAGTGGGCTCTACCGAGCGTGACGAGTTGCAAGCCTCCAAAAGCAGTTGTTAAGTGACATCGAAGAAGATTTATCAAGGCGCACTGGTAAAAAGGAATCTCTTACTCGCCACCTCACTTTCCACATCATTTGAATCTGTAACTTGAGGAAGATTGTCACAATCTAAAAGTTCTTGGTGACGTGGAAGTAAGAAGTGATCCGTCTCGTGCCATATGTGTTAGGATCTGACGTCAAACTCAAATGTTAATTCAATTCAATTCATTTGAAGGGCAGAGATCCCCTGCCTGTGATATAGTGTTGCCTTCTTGGTTAGCCTTTTGATTAACAGCCCTAAAGAGTACAAAAAAATAAAGCACCCCTCTAAAAAGGTTCTTGGAGCTTATCACAGGCTTGCTGTTTCTATGGCCTTCCAATTTTATTCAGGCCTCAGCGTCAGGTAGAATCGAACTCAGAATCAGTATATTTTTCTGATTGAAGTAAAAATTCTGACTTTTTAACGAATGGTAAATAGTGCGTCCCCATACAGACAATTCAGGTGGCGATTCGAACGATCACTGAACCCCACAGTATATGTTACTACAGAGCCTTTCCATATGACATCATCAAGGAGATGCTGGCTATGGTGGATTCCCAGAGTCTCGATATGCCACCACCTTCAGCCACGCGGTCAGCAGCGTGAGCAGTTAAGAAGAATTGGAGGGCTCTTGGGATTCCAGACCCTTTCACAGATTGGCGAGTGTCAGATTGGTCTTGTACAGCACTGGTAGGTTAAAGCAATGGTACAACGGCGTAGCTTCCAAAAGAACGCTAACCAGGAAAACTGCTAGTTATTAATCCCCAGACCATCAGCGACTCTTTTCAAAGTGGTCTTGCGTGTAACTTAGATATTCCAATGTATTTATTACTTCGGTTTTTAAATAGTTGAGTGGACAATTTTAGTCATTTAATTGTTTAATTTTATCTCTTTAAACCTAGCTAACAGTTCTTCCATCTGCATACTTGATCAAGGTTTTTTAAGCGAAAGCTTGTAAGCTGGGGTTATGTATATGTACATACATATATATAAATAATATAAATGGGACAAACATACCAAAATAGTTTCAAGATAGAAATAGAATAATTGCACAACGTATTGTAAACTGGAAAGGTACCCGTGGGGGTTGTGATATAGTGACCAGATCCCATTAACATTATAGGATTACACAGCGTATGTAAATTAGTCCCAAAAGGGAAGTACATGTTTGACAAGTGCAAAAATGACCCTGCAACGTTTGTAGAGACAGATTTACTACCGTAGAATGGGGTGACTTGGGATGCAGGGGTGACTTGGGGCGGAAATTACTGTATATCTTTGAACCTCGATTACTCAGTTTATGATACAGGAAAAGCTAGGAAACTTATAGCCATGTATTTCTAATTGCTTTTTACTTATTTCCCCAAAATATCTAGGTAAAAACATATTTTCTCCAAAATCTGAGCTACATTAACATTTTGTTCATTTTCCCCACTTTACGTTATGCAAAAAAAAATTACTGAGTCTGCCATTTTGCCTTACATAAGCTTGAAATAACTTCATGGTTTTGTGTACCTTATTTGCCTGTGAAATTGTGACTGACATTCAAAGTACACCTAAATATATTCTTAGGGTGCAATTTTGCATTGAAAGCTAGTGCATGTTATGATGGGGTGACTTGGGACAACATGTTCTAGAAATTGAACCTAGCAATAGTCTTATCCAGGTGGATATGTGCTCTCTTTACATTCTAATTGTTTCAACATTATACCTGCTTTTTGTTCTATTATGCTAATTTAGTTTCCATCTTGATTTTGTGCATCTTACATGGATGATTAATCATTTCATTCCATGTGCTGTTCAGATTTTTGAAAGTTATGTTGAACAAAAGTTGAAGTCAAATCATACTATTTCTTTCATCGATATTTAACTAGTAGAATTATACCATCTAGTTAGTTTGGAAATAATAATAAAAATGAGAAACTACAAGCCAAAGGTTGGCTCAAAGAAAAAGAAGTACCTGAATTTTGCTCAAGATGTATTGGAAAAAGCAATTACAGCATGTCAACAAGTAGCTTCCTACAGAGAAGTGGAAGACCGATTTGGCATTCCAAAATCTACTTTGCACAGGAGGATTAAAGGTGCTAACAAAAAAACTATGGGTGGTCAAACTGCCTTAAGCCAAGAAGAGGAGCAGACTTTGGTTCACCATCTAATTGTTGTGTCGGAATGGGGATTTCCATTCTCAAACTTGGATCTTCGATTACTTGTCAAGGGCTATCTAGAAAGAACAAGTCGCAAAGTGAAGTGCTTCAAAGACAATACACCAGGAGAAGACTGGGCAAAAAGTTTCCTCAAGCGCCATAGCAATGCGATTGGACGCAGAACCCGCCAAAACATTAAAACTTGTAGAGCGGAAATGAGGAAAGATGATTTCATTAAATGCTTTGAGAATTTGAAAGATGTATTAGAAGATGTTTCACCAACTAATATTCTGAACTATGATGAAACAAACTTATCAGATGACCCTGGTAATGAAAAGTTGATCTTTAAAAGAGGTATTAAGTATCCAGAACGCATCCAAAACTATACGAAAGGGAGCATATCTGTCATGTTTTGTGGCACTGCTACAGGAGATCTGCTTGAGCCATATGTAGTCTACAAGGCTACCAATATGTGGAACAGTTGGACAACTGGTGGGCCACCAAGAGTGCGATACAATCGCTCAAAAAATGGTTGGTTTGATAATGTGTGCTTTAATGACTGGTTTAACACTGTTATTCGTCCTTGGTCTCGAAGGACTGAAGGTCCAAAAGTCGTAATAGGAGACAATCTATCAAGCCATTTTTCTTCTGATATAATAAGACTTTGTGAGGAAAATAACATTAGATTCATTTGTCTTGTGCCAAATAGCACTCACCTGTCACAACCCCTTGATGTCGCCTTTTATGGTCCCATGAAAAGAAAATGGCGCAAAATACTAAAAGAATGGAAAATGAGGAACCAAAGCCTGACTACCCTTCCTAAGGACTCATTTCCAAATCTTCTGAAGGAACTGATGTATTCCTTGAACTCAGAAAATTTGAAGTCTGGATTCAAAGCTTGTGGGATATATCCCATGGATCCAAATGAAGTCTTAAGAAAACTTCCACAAGAACCTGCTGAAGAAATACAGCTTAATGTTTCGCAAGTCGTGTTGCAGCAGTTACAGAACATGCGGCATTAAGAGAAGCAACCACAAATAAGAAGAAAGAGAGTACAAGTGCAGCCTGGGAAAAGTGTTACATCTGCTGACATTGAAAGTGACCAAGAGGAAGTTGAAGTGGAAGAATCTAGTCCATTAGACCTTTTGGTACTCATTTGTATGTAGTCTGTGTGGTTTCATTCATAAATGACATATACCGAGACAGCACAAAAATACATAGCCTAGATACTGTTAAAAAAGTCCAAAACTGCACAATTCTATTATGGCATAACCCATCAGATTGTGACTAACATCAGCCTTAGTTAGCAATGGGTTGTGAACTATGCACAAGACATTGCTTAACACACGTGACCTTTACAATAGATCTTTGTAACATCTTGTGTGGTCTGTGAACATAATGAGGTAAGGTATGGCAATAGACCTAAAGCCTTTAGCATGCCCACTCAAAAAAGGTGATAGCCCAGTATTCATTAGGAAGGGAAAACTTTCTTCTTGTGGATAGCATGATACCAAACTGGCTACAATGCTATATACTTCCATAGTAACAACTCTACCGTACTTCCAAAAGAGTAAAGTCAAAAGTTTGTGAAATAGGTTTCAGAGATATTCAAAAACCTTTATGTACTGTTAGCTACAATCACATATGCTTGGTGTTGATACTTCTAACCAAAGAATGAAAACATACATACATGTTTCCCCACCATAAATGGTACAGGTACCTTTGAATTTTGCTACTCTTGTCAGCATCTGCTTGATAAATCCACACATCATGTACCATCATTCGGGGTGACTTTGGAACATGGGGTGACTTTGGATTTTTTTAGGAAAATATTTTTATATCTTGTGTCTTGCCTTGTAAATGTTTTAGGGCTGATCTATTTGTTTTTAAATAAAGTTATATTTATGCCCTTTAGGAACAATATAGTTAGGTCCTGATTAGCAGCTAAAAATTTTATTGTAAGGCTACCTGCATTTGAGCTCCAAATAGTGCAAGAATCAGCTCTTGTCAAAATGTGACTTCTGTATGTTTTGTTATCCATTTTACTTACAATATCTCACTGATTTTCTATATTAGGCAGATCCAATAGTTATTTTAAAAAATTAAAGTACCCATTGTAAAAAGGTTAATTTCTAAATTATGGGTGTCCAAAGTCACCCCAGTACATAAGATCATTTTGGGGTGACTTTGGACACATTTGTTTATTTGGGATCTGGAACCTAGATAATTTAGTAATAGCTTCCCATCATACAGTTTTGTCAGCTGATTCATGCCATGTGCTCGTTTGAAAGAGTCAAGTAAAGAGGAAGGACTGCCTTGGAAATTTTAAGGTAAGAATTTCAAGCAAGTGTATCTCTTGTACATAACTATGCCTATAAAAACTAAGTCTGTTAACCATGATAGTTCATTCATCCATTCAGTATCTGCCCTGATTCTAGTTTAATACTTTAAAGACTATTTTTACTGAAACCAAGTTGCTAGTTTGTATAAATTCATGTATTTTACTGTCCAAAGTCACCCCGAGATATTTTGATCATGGGGTGACTTTGGACACTCGGCAGCTATAACATCAGCACAGATTACTATGTAAAAATTAGGATTTAACAGCTGAAAGCCCTCACTGACATTTGTTATGGTTATGGTAAAACTTTGTCTCAGCAAAGTTGTCACAATCAAAATGAAAAAATTATGTCAAAAGTAGAAAAAAAGTAAGGAATTAACAGCTGAAAGCCCTTAGTGACATTTGTCATCTCAATTTTGTAGATGCCTCAAAATTATCAGCCAAAGGAAAGGAGAAGGCAGTATGCAAATTTTTCAGCTGATGTCCTCGAAAATGCTCTGCATGAGATCAGAAGTGGAATGTTAAAGCCAGGTGCTGCTGCAAAAAAGTACAAAATAGCCCGTAGTACCTTGTACAGCAAGTTAGGTAAGCATCATACCAAGAAAATCGGTGGCCAAACAGTATTCACTGCTGAAGAGGAAGACTTGTCTCGTACAAGAGTTGTAACTATGTGCGAGTGGGGCTTCCCACTAGACAAGTTGGATCTGCGACTGATGGTCAAGGCTTACCTAGCCAAGCAAGAGTGTATTGTGACCAAGTTCAGAGATAACCTTCCAGGTTATGACTGGGCCTCCAACTTCCTGAAACAGCATGGACTTGTAAACAGGTTCACTACAAATATTAAGAGAAAACATGCTGAAGTTTCCAAACAAGTATTGGAGCATTACTTTGATAATCTTAAGAAGGAACTCACTGATGTGCCCCCAGAAAATATCTGGAACTTTGACGAAACAAACTTGACTGATGACCCTGGGAAGAAGAAATCCATAATGAAACGGGGCTATCCTGAGAGGGTAATGAATCACAGTAAAACTGCATACTCGCTCATGTTTTGTGGAAATGCAGTTGGAGAAGTTTTACCACCCTACACTGTCTTCAAATCTGTCCACATTTACTCTTCATGGATTGAAGGTCCTAAGGGTGCAAGATACAATCGATAAGAGTGGGTGGTTTGAAGAACAATGTTTTGAGGATTGGTTTTTTACATTGCTTTTGCCTTGCCTCAAAAAATTGCATGGGAAGAAAGTTGTTATTGGTGACAACCTGTCTTCACACATCAATGATAGGGTGATAAATGCTTGTAATGAACATGATATTGCATTCATCTGTTTGCCTCCAAATGCAACTCATATCTGCCAACCCTTAGATGTTGCATACTATTCCCCAGTAAAAAAAGCATGGCGAGAGATCCTCATGAAATGGAAATCAACTCCAGCAGGCAGAAAATTTGGTACTTTGCCAAAGCAGTGGTTTTCTGTGCTCTTGAAAGAACTGGTAGAAAAATTGGGAAATGGAAATGGCAAGCAGAATTTGAACAGTGGATTTCAGAAATGTGGAGTGTTTCCATTTGACCCAGATATGTGCTATTCTTGCATACCAACAAGAATCTTCACTTGTTTTGAGTCCACGCAAGGCAATTGATAACAGCCTGCTTGATTTGTTGTCTGAGATGAGGGGAACCAATAAATCTTCGACTCCATCAGGGGAAAGTAAAGGGTGTGGAAAGAAGCTAAACATTGAACCTGGGAAGTCTGTTTCTGTTCCCCAAACTCTTCTGCAAACAAGCACATCTGGTCAATCATATTCAAATCAAGCATCTGTTTCTCAAAGTTGTGAATCTGATTCCTGTGAGTCACTAGCGGAGCAGTTATCAGAAAGTGAAGAATCCATCTATTGTGACTCATCAAGTGAAGAATCAGTCTGTAGTGAGTTTGCAACTGATACTATTGAAGGATTCCCAGGAGGTTCAAATAGAAGCGATACAACAGCTGATATCAATTTTGAAGGTGTCAGTCCCTCCGAGGTGCAAGTTGGACAGTATGCTTGAGTACGGTACCAATATAAGCACATTCAAGTACTACATTGGGGAGTATGCTAGTGATGTCTAACATGGTGAGGTGGAGTTCATTTTTCTTGCAAGGCTGTAGGATCTCATTTTCAAGTATCGTGACAATGTTGTTAGGGAATCTGTCAAGTTAGAATGGATTCAGACCATGCTGCCTTATCCGGAGCCATGTCAGTGTGGTGGTAATTTCAACTTCAAGAAAGCAGTATGTTGGTTGGGACAGGTCAAGAACATTTATTGAGTTGATGTGTTTGTATCTTGAGTATCAGTTGAAGAATGGCACAAAGTTTGCCTGAGTAATAACCATTTTGTTTTTTGTGTTGTTGGTTATCCTATTAGGTATT
>JAAAKL020008256.1:0-16102 GCA_010016065.2 Carybdea cf. marsupialis auct. non (Linnaeus, 1758)
CCATATAACATATATCATATGACCCATGCCAAATAACACATATCATATGACCCATGCCATATAACAAGTACCGTATGACCCATGCCATGTAACACACACCATGTGACCCCATGGGTTTACACACGGAGAGGCTTATTCTGGGTATTTTACGATAAAAGATCTTCCATAGAAAGACCTCTTAAAATTTGTAAAATGTAATTGCTTACTTTTCATCTCTTGCTATTCCAAGGAATGAAATGAACCTCACTCGATCTTCCATAAGAATGGCTTGGTTCTAAGGAAGAAATACGGTGATTAAAACAATACACAAATCCAATATACAAATCCTGAGAAGACTCGGGGAATTTAGAATTATTCTGAAAGCGGAAATTCGTTCATAGAAACTATGCTACAGACCACATTAGCCTTTAACACTTACCAAATATGGGGGGAAGTGTCTCCTGGACTAAAGGCTGGAAACTTAATTATTCTTAATCATGAAAGTCCTGGTTTGACCTAAAAGTCATGAAAGAATCCCTTCAAAAGGAGCCCTGAAAATTTTGAAAACAGAACTAAACGACGTCACTTTTCACATGGACCAAATTTTGAAAATTTTGAATAAATTGGAATTTTCCAGCGTAAACACACATCAATATGATATATTAACTAAATGCTTGTAACGAGGGCAATCGAAAACGGTACACGACAGGTTCGTATCCTAATTAGTTCAAGAGCTACTACGATTTTTTATGGTAAGTGAGTAGATTACACATTTTGTTGTGTTAACATATCGCTTTTAATCCCGAATGGAATATACTGACAATACGATAAGATTTATAGACTTCAAGAAAGCCTGATAGCCTAGAAAAGAGCTGACTTAGATTTCATGTTCTCGGAATAAATGTTTACCGAATGCTTAACAATCTCTTTCAGTTTAAGGAAGCATTTAGGAAATGTGAAGATGGAACGAACTTATAAAAGGATATGGGTGTATTACTGTGGCCATACTGCTATTTTAAGTACACACCTCTCCTCACTGGGTCACGTAATTGGAAACCTGGAGGGCAGAGTAGTAAAACACGCTTCTTGCAAAATCACGCAAGACGATGTCCAATGAAAAGCCACAAAATGTCGGAAAATAAAATAACCCAATGGAGGGGCTATGCTTGCTAAATGTAGGAGATCAATGCAACCGGCAAAAACTGCACAGAGGAAAATACAGGGCCCAAAAACTGTCCTTAAGCAAAGAAAGCAAGTAAGAAAAAGTCATGAAAGTAACTACTGAAAGGAAACATCGGCTGATGCGTTATTGTCCCTTACGCTCCCTCCTATATTCCAAAAAATTATGTCTCCGCATATCAAGTACAAATATCAGGAGCTGCTTGCTATTTCTTCAAGTACTGACAATTTCAATACTTTCATTTTTGACCTATATCAAACACACGGTTTCTGAACAATCCATAAAAGCGCTCCACCTGACCACTGCTCGTAGTATGAACACTATGCAGTGGTTGAATGTCAGTAGTTGCGTAAAACATGACTTCAACATCTACAAGGTCATGGCTTCAAAATATGCGCCAACACGTGACTGAGCGTTAAAACCCCACTGTGACATTTAGAAAACAATCTTATAGTTTCCAAAGAACCCCGGTTGATCACATTAATGCAAACAGCAAAACATGGGCAGGGGCCGATGAGAAATGGCATCTATGGAAAGCCACAAACTCGGTCCACTAATCCTATAACAACTTGGGCGATTTCTGCCGATTATGAACACACAAGAAATAAATATGAAGGCCTGAGAACATAATTCTATGAGAACTCCCTTCTAAATACAACCCGTAGTAAAAATATGGAATCGATCAGGAGCAGGTGGGAAAGTGTGAGTCACCAAGGATTAGGATATAGCAAACAGTGTTGCCAGGGTCCGCTTGATTTCGTATAACAGGGCAAAAAAGCATTTCAACTGGGTTGAGCGCAGTGTTGCAAGACTGGTCATGCGTCTCGTCACGTAAATCATGGGTATATCGCCCAATACTGCACTCTTTGTGTCACGTTTTACATAGAACGGCGGTGGTTTCTCGCCCAAATATCGCTACCACTGTGTAAAACAGTGAACGCTTGTTCGTCGTTTGGTTTAAGAAATCGCCAAATCAGAAATAATGGGTAATCGATGTATACGACGCGGATATACCGTCTCTTTGGCCTAGAATTAATGCTTTGTGCTAATTTTGAATAAGCTTACTTGAAAACACCGAAAGGAGAATATCCTCTTTCGCATCTTTAACTACTTGCAATTTTCCTTACGATCATATTACATGAATTACCTGCCCACGTCTTGCTGATAATCATACTAAGAATGGTAACATACAAAGCAAGGAACTGGCCGGTATCACATGATTGCTACCTATATCAGCATTGACCCTTTCTAGACTTCCATCATGGTAATCGAAGTAACTAATACTTTCATCATGCTTCCCCTCCACCTCTGTATGCGCCACCTCTTTATGCACCACCAAAATCTACACAATTATTAACAATAGCATCGTCAGCATCATTAGCATCAACGGGATCATCATCAGCACCAGCAGCAGCAGCATCATCAGCATCAGCATCGTCGTCATCATCGTCTTCATCATCATTATCATCATCATCATCATGACAAACCATAAAACACTTAAAAAGAGAACAGATATGAAGTTGCAAACCATTATCCCCCTCCCTCTAGCTAGTTAGCTCCAGACGATCTAGGGTACCCCTTACCGTGCAGTCGATAGTCCTGATTTCAGATGTCGTTATATCCACAAGTACTGATCTCCAGCTCGATGATGCCACTCCTACTCCTGTTCCTGATGTAGTTAGTTTTGTTACAGCTTTGTTGAGGACGTCAATTCCTGTGAAAATGAAATCATGATGTCAGTATTATGAATTTTATGACATTGTATCTGCCAAAGTGGGTCGTTCCACATCTATGCTTATCTTACGTGACTGGACCGACTAGCAGCATCCAATCCTAGTTTACAAAAGGGGAGGGGGTAAGAGGTGGATGAAGTGGTCAATAGCTGCATCACTCTATATGAAGGTAATGACAGACGAGACTACGGGTAAGGCAGCTACATGCAAGATGCCTCGCGAGTGTTAGACATGATTGGTAGCCTGGCTGGAAGCAACCGTAGCTTAAATAAGATCTATTTCGATTCAAATCGATCGTAGCTTGTAAAGGAACAATCAAAACGAAGGTCAATAGTCGTATGACATCATCTGAAACACTAGTCCCTTTCTTGACCACTGTAATAATTTTGAAATGAATATAAGCTATGAAGTGGTCTGGTTCCTTCAATGGCTGGCAGACGTTTGCATAGTTCCAAAAACGCGACTTTCGGAAGTTGGTCGAAAGCAGAACGTTTCTCGCTTACCTATTTGAAGTTAGGTTCAAACGTAGGTCGATACCTAACTATCGTATAGCCTAAAGTGTCATCAGTTAAAGAGAAATGTCCGCATCTATGGGCACCCTCGACTCCTACACTACCAAACCCGGAGTGATAAATCCAATCTGCTTCCAGCGGCATGTCACATCGGTCACAATGGTAAACCTTGTATTGATAAAAGCTTGTATAGATAAGAAATAAATCATCTCAACTAAAATTTCCCTCTAATATCCGTGCCTCAAAGTTGTAATAACACATTGTAGTATCGGTCTGTCCCATCAAGGCATCTGCCGCAAGTACTTCAACAGCCTAAAGTGTTACACTCTCACAGAGGGTCTGAAGTGTGGAAATACATTTTGGGTATAACATCCTCATCTACTAATTAAAACCTTAAATTCTTAGCGCCTTGTATACTTAATTCAGTACCTTTTCTATCACTAATATGAATATTGCAATTAATTCGATTAATCGTTTACTCATTTGTATCCCTTCAATTTATCAATCTATTTTTCCTCTTGTATACTGATCTTTTTAAACACTTTCTAAACATATTTTTACTTAACGTCCTCATCTTACTATCTAAGTCTATGCGTGTCCCATTCCCATTAAATTTCCTGGATCTAATTACGAAGGTTTTACATCGGGCTTTAAGCTGTACTTTTATAACAGTGTGTATGAACTGCGCCAATTGCCGTCCGTAGCCCGAACGGATTCAGCATTCGTGGATATTCTCAGACCCATCAACTTGGGATTTTAAATGCAATATTTCAATCTCATTGTCATGATACCATACCAAGTCACTATGGCATTACAGCGACAAAAACACGACCAGGACCGCTCTCCGCAAAATTATTCAGAGTTAGACTCCCTCACTTAAGCAATACTACGATAAGATCACGCTTGCGATCATGTTGAGGTTAAACAGCCTAGTCAACATGGCCATGGTTTCTAAGGTATCACACGTAAACCACTCTAAATAAAACACAACTGACCCTAGTTTGAGATCCAATGACCCAACTGATCATGATAATGCAAAGGTCACGATCCTATAGCCGCATTGTCATGGCAACGGTCCTGACAGCAATGATATCACGAGAACGACACATCTAGTTTACACAGAAGGTGCTTACAGCCCCTACGCAAGGAACAACTGGCCTGTTAGGTACCAGTCTCTGGCAGTTTCTTCAAAGGGCATTTTTGCGCCAGGCTAGCTTTTGTTCTGTTTTGTTTCGTATCCTTTGTCGTAGAGTGCTCAGCCACTCAGACAATAGGCACTTGCTAGACATATTCAGAGCACTTACCAGACGGTTTTCCAACTTCAGTACAACCAACATATTTGGCAGTGAAGCTCTTTTTTTGTTCTATAAACGGCTTCTCGTTAAAACCTGAGCTGTCTGCAACAGAAGAAATGAAAATTGTTATCTACTTATGTATGACTGGCAGGCATGACTATGGGTTATATTTACCGCAAAAGGTCAAATAAAATAGTCACAAGTGATAGGCTGGTCAATTTAACCTGCAATATCAGAGGAGGCAAATATGGATGAGAGGAAATCAAAGAACCATAGAAGACCAGCCAACCACCAAGCCAACGGTGACAAAATGACGAAAGGCGACAAGCAGGAAGACAATTATAAGCTTAGGAAAGGCAGAATTCCACGAAGAAATGTTCAAGGGCACTAGCAAAGGGGTCAAAGGCCATGGGATGGACCAGAAAGCAATGAGCAAGGTCAAAGGTCATCGTTGTCGAGTTACCAAGATCCCTATTTTATTAGACACGCGTTGACTACGTTAGGAAACTATTCATGGCCGTTTCTAGCCCTCATGTATTTGAACAATTACCACCATATTATATAACAACAAGGGGTCAAAGGCCATAGGATGGATCAAAATGCAATGAGCAAGGTCAAAGGTCATCGTTGTGGAGTGACTAAGATCCCTACTTTATTAGATACACGTTAAACCTACGTTAGGCAACTATTCATGACAGTTCTATCACCATATTATGTAACAACATAATAACAAAATTCTATCCCACAATGGTGATATGAACCACAATAATAACAAGGGTTGTTCACAAGCAATTAGGATTAACAAAGACCATGTGGACAGTCGACGATCAACGTAGTGGCGTGAACAGAAATCCAGTTATGCGGTCGTTGACTGTAGGTAGAGTTATCTGAACAAATACCCAACATACAACATCATACAAAGAAAAAATCTCTTTAAGAAAAAGTTCCCAGAATTATACCTATGCATAACCTTCAAAACCCTGCTTTCCACTTCATAATTAAAAGAAGAAAAAAAAATTCATAAATACTTCCATTTGGGTGTCTTCAAAATTCATTAATGGTTTTACAAATATACACAAGATGGAAAATCTGCTACCCACACTCTACATTTTACAACTCTCGACTTCCACTGCCCCTCAAAAACTTGACATAAATAGTGGGAGGATGCCCTCTGAAGTCGTTTCCTAATTAAAAAACAATTTCTAATCAAGACACTGATCTTAACTGTAAGTCTGCCAACACCCGAGATATGCAAACACACTGTTAGACAGCAGACATTCAATGTTGTTGTAAGTCTAACAAATTATGGCTTTTTAATAATTTGAATTAAGCACCATGCGGTCCCCGCTATGATGCAGGTGTAACAGCAACAGGTAGAGATGAGGATTTCTAGCTATTCTGAAGCTCATGCAAAGAGGGTTGCCCTTCAAAACCAGAACATGGCCATCAATTAACCAGATGGAACACTGTGGGGTCGACGTTGAGCATAGCGATATAACAAGATCTATCACACGACTGTGTTTTGCTGTCCATTTTCAGACAGCAGCTATCAGAATAACGACGCCAAACGGTTTAAAACGATCTAAAACTGTTCAGAATAGGTCTGAAGAACACAATAAGAACTAAGGTACACACCTTTCAAAAGATCCTCAAATTCACTAAATTTCTTTAACATCGTAAGTGCGGGGAACGATTAGCGGTGTCTCACATATCGAACAGTGCTCAGAATGGGAGGTAACCGTAGTCGATGATCAGGTAGCTGTTACCGACTGGCGTGTTTGGTAATTACTTAACGCACCTTCCGTTAACCGAAGCAAGACGATCAGAACATGTCTCTGTTCTATATCGCCAAGGTAGCTCGTCCAGCAAGAACAACGCCTTTTAGAATATCACGTAATACTGTAATACTTCTCCGAGCAATAAAATGACACCTAAACCATCGCTAAATGTGAGTGCTTCTCTCCAAGTCATAAATATTTTATTAACATCCTCTCAAAGCTTTAATAGAACGTATCGTCACAAAACTACAGTTACTTGCTGAATTAAAGATAAGAGGCCTAGTCTGTTATATTGCTTTGCTCTGGGCCAAGGAATAAACAAACAGATCGCTCGTAATTTCAATAAACAAACTCCAAGCGTGAACTTTCAATTAAACAAATGGCTGCACCTGATTGATCGACCCTCTCTCTAGATATACGAATTATGCAGTTAAGTTATTTGTTTGCATACAATCCACTTATTGTTGTTTGTTGATCGATTTATTTTTAAACCCTTTAGCTTCTTTAATTCCACCCTACGGTTGTGAGATAGGAAAGCAACTGTGGAAATAACACGTTCATAGAGTTTTGGTCAATTACTACAAGCAAGTCCGAAAATCCCCGATCTGCGGTTTCAAGTACAATCATAGTACGTCAGTGCCTTCAACCATCATATTTAGTCAACACCATTAGATACAACAATCAATCCACGGGCCATCTGTGACGCAAAGAAAATCTCCCTGCGCCCACGTCACTCAAAGGTTCATTAAAAAGCTCCGAAGTATGTAGATTGGCCGACCTCTGTTGATATCCTAGGGGGCCCTGGAGAACTATCTCGCTTGACCCTCATCCATCATCATGAGTTAAATACAGTGGACTTCTGACCTGAGATCAAGCAAATCGTATCAAATTTCTATAAGATGAAAGATATCTTGTGCCTTTTTATGCTTTTGAAACACAAACCATATACCTATGGACGAGAAAATCATCTTCAGTGTCTTGCACTGACCTGAACATAGCTATGGGGTGAGCTAAAAAGTATACCTAGTAGTATACCTTTGACAATGGGAAATAGACTTCAGGGTTTTCGAAAGACTAAAACACATTTATTTCACGATGATATATATGGATTACGTCCCTAAAAACTTTAAAAGCACAATCGGGTCTTCTTTAACAGAGGGAAACGATCTTTGGGGCTTTTGGGCGACCTGATTACTGGTATTTAGTATGCTAAACTTGTTTCGCTTGATGCTTAGAAGATACAAACCATCTCCATTTTGCCGAGGGAAGACTTGTGAATATGATTTCCTATGTTAATACTATGCAAAGAGTAATGGGATGGGAGACCTTATGTTTCCAAATATGGTTGTATCATTGTTTGTAAGTAAGAAAAGTTTGATTCATTCATTTTATACATAAATTAGATCACGTATCGTAGAACTGTAAGAATTGAACTCAAATCGATCTGGAAACCACTCGCGGAATACACTCATGGAACAATTTCAAAGAACCAGCTTAGTAATCATTTTGTAAGAACTTGTAGTCGATTAGTTAGAGTAAATAAAATATGCAGTCCATAGAGAACAAGTGGAATTGAGTTTTCATCATAATCTCAACATACTACGCACAAATACATTTTAACAGATTGCACACACCTTTGAACTTTCCAATCACCACGCTAAGTCGGGTACAGAGGCTCAATAATACAATGGGCTTTGTTTTACCATTCTCTCTCAGGGTGGTACAACTATGTTTAGCTTTAGCGACAGAAACATTGAAGAAAGTGTGAAAACATCTTGTACGGTATTATGTTGCATTCTTTTGAGCCAGTGCATCGAATTATTATCTACGAATGTTTGTCCAGGTCTAGAGCTGGTACCTTGCATAAAATAATCTAAAGTATATCATCTACCACGCTTTGAGCTCAGTGGAAATGTCCCCAATCTGACCAGTCTTCATATACAGTGAATATATGTCGTAAAAGTCATAATGCGGCCAGTTGAGACAACAATTAAAACACTACATTACAATCCACACCAGTGCACCCTCACACTCGGACATACGCAGAGAAGCACATACACACACACACACACACACACACACACACACACACACAGAGGCATATGGGGTTAAATCCATAACCATAACTGCCAAAGTTATATCAAATAATACAATATTAGTTCAGTCATCCACCAACCATATACACAAAAGTTAACGAAGATAGCAAGTTCAGCTGTCCCTTACCTTTCGCGGTTTGCGGTACTGGTGCATGGAGTAAATCGGACCCTGTCTTCACGGAAGGACTTGCGCGTTCTTTTGCCCTTCTCTTTTCTTCCAAAACTCGATTACAGATTGAATGTAAGGCATTGGTAATAGACCTTCCTGAAACACTTCCATGGCAACGGAACATGTGGCACTTGTGCTTCCCAGTCTTCGGGTCTCGTGCTATGTAAGCGAAGTCCCTGAAAACAAAAGGACATTAAGAAGTCAATATCAGCTATGACATTTCGATGTCGCGAACACAATTGTTTACAAAACATTTGCAAAAGAAAGCTTCGCATCAACCATGAAATTGTTGATACCAAAATCCTTAGGATACGTTAATCACACACATAAGGCCAATGCTATTTCCTACGTATCCCTATGCATTCTCCTACGTATCCCTATGCTATCTCCTACGTATCCCTATGTCATCTCCTACGTATCTATAACCTGACATGGTTACAAGATACTTCCATTTTCGTTGTTGTTGAAGGGGAGAGGGGCCACTGCATTCGGTTTGGACCCAGATCATACATTGATAATAGACATTTCAACATTTTATCACACGTTGATCTTACAAAAACATTCGGTTATCATTATCATTGTTAACGAAATAAAAGTGTTGCCCAGTTCTCTGGTTTCAAGCGCAGACATGCTTTTTCAACATATGGCGGCTGCATTCAATTTCAGCCTCTCAAATTCTGGAGTTTCGACTGTGTAATAATATAGCTCTCCCTTAAATTCTTAGTTGCTTTAAGCATGGTTGCTACAGCCTTTTATAAAAAAGGATTACGAAGGAAAATTCCAGGGAAAATTCCAGGGAAAATTTGGGGAAAAGAGCTCGTAAAATTTAAAACGTCGCTACACGGATGGCTGAATGTCGCTGTTCTTTAATACAATATTTCTTCAGCATATTTTTATACGTTTATTATTATCACGACAAAAGAAGAAGAATGAGTACAGCTACAATAAGTAGTGACGTCAAATATGGCCACACGGAAAACCATCATGTTGGTATCAAAATTCAATCAAAGCACATGTGCAGTTTTAGCAGTATAGCATCACATGCAACAAGAATTTTCATTGATTCAACTCCCGAGAAAGCAGGATACAAATGCTTTCATAATCTCTATTTGTGGTTACAGGTCTTACTCTTCAAACTGTTGTCGCGGTCTTTGCGTAGGACGTACGACAATACTGTTGTAATGAATAAATCAGGCCATTTTGCAGAACGGCAGTCAAGCTGGCAACTTATGCAAAAAGATCCTCTCTGTCAATACATGGTAATAACGACACTACATACAGATCTGGCACAGCAATTGCTCCACTTTCATGATGGCACGAAAATGTGTCTTATACACTTGAGTAATATTTAACTGATTCAGTTCAGGTTAGCAATTAATATACTTTCAAAATTCTCTTATTCTCAAGGCGAGAGAATGAAATGCACCATGTTACGGTATTCTCGGCCACACTGCCTTGACAACTATAATAGGAGTCATTGATGCAAACTCGCACCAAAATAGACACGTTTGAAAGTCGAGTCTATTTTGTAATTGCTTGTATTTCCTGGCATAAGGACGAGGCCTTACTAGGCATGTACTGTTGGATAAGAATTTTTAAAGTAGCTAACCTAGTACCCAACGTATATTTTAGGGGGCAAAATTCTAGGGTTAAACTCAGTGTTACGCAAAGAAATGTCCGAAATGTCACATGCCCGGCACATAGAATACTTCAGAGCCCTGGTGTAGACACTGTAAAACTTCTTGAGTGTGGTACAAGCACAATAGCTCTGACACAATAGCCAGCTCTAGCGAGGCAGAATGTAACAAGCTCCTAAAATTGTATATCAAACGATAACACTCCTAACACTCTGCCACTTCAGGGCCTGATGGGCGCGTACGTTGCTACCAAACCCCTTGGTGACAGAGGGCCGCTTCTTGGACAGATGCATGCTGCTTCTAAAACGACTTTTGAAGCAGTAACAGACGCCAATACTAAGGTGCGGAACATTTTCACGCCACCATTGGGCGGTTGCAAATTAAGAGGATTGGCCAAAAATTAAACAAAGGGAATTGTGTGACTCCATACTATTTATGACCATGGCCATTAAATCTATGTCTATATTGACACGTCTTCCTACAAGGTACAACTTTTGTATTGGCAAATTCCGCTCCAGAATGACATCTGCTGATGATCTACAGATTCGCTTATTAAATGTGGGCACATGAGGCTTCTTTCACGTAGATGTAGTCCACTTGTTGGGTCAAATCCAGGAATGCTTGACACAACATAGCTGCAAAGAGAAGCAAATACACGCGATAACATACTGTTTATTTTGCTTACTAACTTGCTAAGTTTCCCATAATATCAAAATAAACTCACCTTTGATCCTCCTTCCCCACTCCCCAAACTCTCATCTTTGCGATCGGTTGGTTTAAAAGGATATTTTTCTCTCTCGGTTCGAAGAGTTTAAGGACTTCCCCTTCCAGAATAAGTTTGATGTCTCTTCCCTAAATAATACATAGTAAATATGATAGAAAATGTATATCAAATACAAATTTTAAATCAATGACAAAGATTCAAGATATTCACTAGACATTTGTACTTCACTTGCTTTCAAATACAACAGCCTGAGGTGAGTAAATAGGGAGAGGATTGACTTGGGATATATATGGAGTCATCTCCGGGTGTCTAACATAATATAAAAGAGGAGCTTAAGTTGATAAGTTGATACATGACTCTTGATGACGACTTACAATAAGGTATGAAATCAAGATACACAACTCACATTATTTTAAACAAACTATATTCCTGACCATCCTATCCATAATATCTACATCATTTCATTTGTCCCTGCCCAATCCAAGTGGGATGAGATATATTAAATATATTCTGGAAGCCAACATAAAACCTTTGTTAAAAATGGGATACTAAAATCACCTCCCCCCCCCTTAAAAAATGAAAGCGTGGAAAGTAAATCGCTTCAGCTCCATGATGTCATGTACCTTGTCAAACCAACTAATTAACGTCTCCCATGTAACTTACCTCTCCCCAGGTATCTGAAGTATGCCATAGGTCATTTCTTTGCGCTGCTAGGGTCGTGATGCAGTGGTTGACCGTCTCACCAAGAGCTGAAGATGTCATTTTATCTTCCTCGACCTCCATCCAGCCCATAGAGTGGACTGGAAAACTGATCGCTTGCTATAGAAGGAAGAAAAACGCAACTAAAATTTCCATTGGCAGAGTAGACTCGCAGGTAGCAGAAGGAAATGGGCATGGAAATTCTTCTCCTTTCGTTACATTAAGAAAGGATTTTTGGAGTGCGCGGCATTTTAAACTTTTCCCTCTGCAACTATATAGGACGTTGGGATTAATTGTAATTTAGCTAAAATTCGTATCACGGCATTCGAAACGTACAATAAGTGCTTGTTTAGAAGCAACGTTTTACAAGCAACACGAGGCTCAAATTTTAAACAACGAAGTACCAGATGAGTCTACAGTGGTATGTCCAGATTGCTACAAAAACAACCAGGAACAACATAAATAAAACGAAAAACAGGCGACAAAAAATCACTTCGAAGGTCGATGGCAGTGGCAGCAAGCACAAGTTTCTTCTACTTTAGTCTACCATGTGCAGATCGTATCGCTTCACTTACTATCATCCCCAGATTTTCATTTCTTGTGTCTAATATGCTTCTGTCTTCCTCTTGACCCCTTACTGAAAGCCATTCTTGTAAATTTGTCATTATCTACGAAAGCATGCCTCATGATGTGCTCAATAAAGTTAAGTTGGAGCTGTTTTATTAGTTGAAAGAGACCTCTTTCCTCTCACATTTCTTGAGAGCTTCTTTCCTCCCAAATGTTCTTGGAGTAAAAAGCACGAGACATGTTGAAAGCATGAATCGAGTTCGTTTGGTGCACTAGGCTACCTACGGAGACAAGCACGCGATTTCCGACTTCCCACATAAGCAGTCGCAAGCAACAACTAGGTAACAAATAAGCTATAAAAGAGAGCAACTGGAGAAAATTTGAGCCTCAGCCAAACGGTGTTGCTTTATTTAAAAACGCGTGTACAAAAATAACAATAGTAAGAAAGCAATTGACTACAGAGATACCGTCTGGGCATACAACGAGATCTATGTAGTTGTAAATGATAATGGGAGAACTGCATCTTATAAACAGGTCCCAAAACGTCATTGTGGAATTATGCAGTTGAAGTTGACGATGTTTACTTCAGAAACATCATAGCATACTTTTTCCTTTTCAATAGTTCCTGCACCTATTGAATGCAGGTGCCCAAATAATATACGGCTGATCCAAGAAGTGTGACACAGGCCGCGAATACGTAGGCCACAGGCTCCTGTCGCAGTGGAGACATATCTCCTTTTTTTTTCAGTATCTGAATACTTCAAATAAAAAATCCCAGTCTATCGCTACTCCTTAGGGACCAGGTTGACGGAGAGACCAGGCAGTAATACGTGGAAACTATAGGTTTTCATTGACGCGAATGTGCTACAAAATCATTGGGAAATTGAGGTGTTAAGTCCCGTATACATGGTGCAACATGTTGACACAATTTGGCACCGTGTCTTTGAAGCGAATGAGCTAAAAAATCATAGGGAAATTGAGGTGTTAAGCCCTGTATACACAGTGCAACACGTTGACACAATGTGGCACCGTGTATATGGGGCTTTAGTAGCCGTGGCATGACAGGAGCCACAAAAAAGGAAAGGCATAAAACCTTCGGCGGGCCACAGAAAATAAACAGTTCAACATCTGGCAGCATGTCTGTTGTTATCAACATATGGTCTAGTATACGACAAGAATTGCTAAGTTAGGTACTTTTCTTCGCTAAGGCTTCAGAGACAAACACAAACAAGGAAATTGGAGGATCAGGGAGGAAACGGATTATTTTGACTTTGTAAAGATGCTTTCAGGATCTGTTTTAGCAAACATCAGCCACTTAACTATTAGAAATGTAGACGAAGGACGGGCTTGCCGCTTTCGGATTGCAGAAGAAAGCTTTCGATTTCCGGATCGGTTAACATATTGTGAATGACTTTGACCCTCTTACAGGTGGTAGGAGATGCTGACACTACTGCGATGCAATCACCAATATCTCGCTTTCTTAGCAAATATCAAAACTACTATTTCAATGCCAGCACGACCGTATACTCCTTCCCAGGAAGGTTAGGGATGCAGATTCATGATTAAATGATTTCTTAGATAAATAGTTTTAATTATCTTGTATTAAACCTCAGTAGTAATTTCATACTTCCCACTTAAACAGTCGTTTATGAAATTGATAGAAGAGGTCAACAACGAAAACCAAACAAAGAATATGTGATTGAAACAATTTAGCTTCATGTCCTAGAAGCTTTTGCAAAAAGAATGAAAACACAGGGGGTTCTATAATAGGTGTCATAGTGCTGGTACTGCAGAAGGGTTGCCCAAATTACAGCCCACTAAATCGCCTTGTGCGGCCCAAATCAAGATCCATAATTCCATTGTTTTGCGGCCCACACATAAGCAAACAGACCCATGCAGCTTTTTCGTTATCTTTGCCCTATTTATGAAAGGGGCTGTAGTGCATGACTGCTAGAAATGTCATAAATGTTTAATGCTTTCCTAAACTTGCAAACAAAGGTGTATTTCTTAAATCTTATTACTATGTTTTTCCTTGCATTTTTAGTTATGTGCAAATATGCATTTAGATGCCTTTAGAAATTAATATTTATTTTTTTAATGATTTTGAAAGAAATTAAAGCAACCGTTTACATCTATCTAAGTACTAAATGGTGACAGTTTTGTTGCAAGTATGTTAACGGTGGCCCAACCCGACTGCCGCAACCAAAATCTGGCCAGTGTTTCAGCTACCCCTGAATTCCACCCGGTGCCAATCAAAAAGCAGAAAAGCGGCCGGATTACAGAAAGTGAGTTCAGGTTTGTCGGCTCAGGCAATGCACTTAGTTGCATAATTCAGGCAAACATGAAGGAGCTGTGCAAGAACTTGCATTGAACCAATCAGCTGAAAATAAAATAATGAAAACTGTGTTCGTAAAGCTAATAAATAAGTTTGAGATTGCCATGGTGCCTGTGGAATGAAATATAAAGGGTAGAAAACACTCACAGTATTTTGACCAACTGACAGCTGCAAACCGCAAAGGTCAGTACAGCTGACTGCAAGCAACATATTTTGGCAAATGATGTGGAAACCTACAGAGCGTCACAGTATACGGCATCTACATAAGGGCTGGAATTCATATATTCCATGCATGTATCAAGATGACGTGCTGTTTAAAACAATGTGTATCTACAACAGCACGAATAAAAAGCTATGAATGGAAATAAATACCTTGATATTGTTTGGCGGTGATTCGGGTCGTGATAGCGGCTGTGGACTGTAAATGAAAAGAGAAAAAATATCTGACTGAACTCTTGCTTTCGTATGCCTAACTATTCAAATAAATCTATATATAAACATGGGGGGCGAGAGGAAGACAATCACAAGAAAACAGCTGCATTTAGCACAACAGCGGGGACTTCCGGGAGTGAGGTGATATATCAGCCTCCTTTTCATGCCTGTAGATAATAAACAATCGTCGAATGTGAACTTACCACTCCAACAGATATGCCAAATCTAAACTTTGTCCTTCTATATAAAATCATTAACGATAAAACTTAGTTTACACTTCGTTAAGATACGGACTCTGTGCAATTTAAATAAACGTCGGCTGATTTTAAGTAGAAATGAGCAAAATGGACCCCGCTGTTCATCACCGACTAAGACACGCTGTGCACAAATTAATTCTTGAGAATATGAGTACAACCAAGAAGACCACTTGCTTGCGTTTATATGCCAAGGAATGACGTGCGACTAAGTTCTGATTTCGTTTTTGGTCAGTTTTATCGCGTAAGGAGCATCTGGTATCGAAGTTCGGAATAAATAACCTGTCAAAAGGGTATCAATAAATCGTGCTGAGCTTAAGTGAGATGATAGCGTATCAGACCGTTTTGGAATAATGAACACTGTAATGTGAACCCATTAAATTGAACATACTCAATGGGTATCGACGACTTTAATGTATGATTTGTAAATCGACTCAATTGACACCATTATAACTTTTTATTTGAGCCACGCTTAATGTTTTAGTAACATGCGTAAAACCGTGAAACTCACGAAAGCAAAAAGGGATAAATAATATCAGCTGGGAGACAGGGAAAATGGGGGCAAGGCGATAAGATAAAGATAAGAGAGGACAGCAAGAAGAAAAAGAATAAGGATAAAAATATTAACAAAAGAAAGAGATGAAAGGAAGAACGAACAAACAAAAGAAAGAAAGAAAGAAAGAAAGAAGGAAAGAAAGAAAGAAAGAAAAGA
>JAAAKL020008257.1:0-16102 GCA_010016065.2 Carybdea cf. marsupialis auct. non (Linnaeus, 1758)
CTGTAGTATCTCTTCAAGAAAGAAGAAGTCTTGCAATAACACGAGACCTTGCCCTCTTGATAGTGAAGAACGCGGCGACTACGTTGATCCCGGTCTCGAATCCCGTTGATGACATTTTCACGTTTCTGTAGTATCTCTTCCAGAAAGAAGAAGTCTTGCAATAACACGAGACCTTGCCTTCTTTATAGTTTCCGTACTAGTGTTAGATCTGTAATCTTCTCTGTCCTTTTGCGCAGAATGGACGATTAAGTGTCGGCGACCAGTTACTAGCAGTCAATGGTGAGTCGTTGGCAGGACTGAGTCAGTCAGAGGTAAGATGGTATTTTATAATTATAATTTATGACGTATTTAGATGCAGGTATTTGGAGAAGTAAACAAGTTGATTACCTCTTAGATTCAAGCTGAAAATAAATAAGATAAAAAAACAATAAAGAAAAATTATTGATTAGATATTTTAACAAGATTAATATAACAAATTAATATTGTCATTGTTATTCATGAATTCATCGACTGATTCTATCATGCGTTCATTCATTTATTCATTCATTTATCCATTCATTTATCCATTCATTCATCTATGCATTCTTTTATTTATTCATTTATTCATTCATTCATTCATTTATTCATTCATTTATTCATTCTTCTATTCATTTATGTATTCATTCATTTATATATTCATTTATTCATTCATTCATTCATCTATTCATTCATTCATTTATTCATTCATTTATTCATTCATTTATCCATTCATGCATTCGTTCATTCATCTATACATTCTTTTATTCATTCATTGATTCATCCATTCATTTATTCATTCATTTATTCATTTTTCTATTCATTTATTTATTTATTCATTGATTCATTCATTGATTCATTCATTTAGTCATTCACGTATTCTTTCATTTTTTTATTTGTTTATTCCTTCCTTCATTTATTCATTCATTCATTGTATTCAATCATTCAGTCAGTCGTTATTGGTTCCTTCTTACTTTAATCATTTACTATTTGCTATTTTATATTCTGATTTAGCGATCAATTTTTTGTTCCTTCCAATATGCATACACTGGCTGTTTCATCGAAGGATCTAATGTCTAGTTCATTTATTGATTAAGTTTACTGATTGAGCCTTATATTTCTGCGCCTTCCAATTGACGCTTGACTGATCTCGTTTGTAGTCATTAAATTTGATTAATCTATTGCCCGAATGTGTTTATTCATTACTACACTGGTTATTTATGAATTCAAAACATTTCACACATTAATCGCTTTAGTTTACACGGAAACTGTTTGTTGAATAATTTTTATGTAGTGCCTCACTCTACACTGCTTTAAAAAGAAATGCTGACCTTATGAAAATTTTGTAAAAAAAACTAACGCAACTCTTATACCCGTGTTGTGTCGTATTATGCTAATCTAATCCAGATCCTTGAAATAGTTAGGTCTTCTTCATTTTTTAAGCTTTATCATTACCCTGCATGGCCACAGTTGGCTAGAGAGAGACGCCAGTGGAAAGAATCCAGGGAGGGGTTTCTTCATCAGGAGTGAATAGCAACCCTTGATTTGGATTTGGATCATTGCGATTGTGCGAAACACCTGTCGCGAGCCTTGAATCTATATTTTAGAAATTTTTTATAGTTTGTTTTCTCTTCATTATGATAGATTGTCATCACTGTATTCCATGTTATCAAAAGAGAACAATGGTTGGCATTTTGATGTTTTAAAAATTTGACACTGAAATAATATCAGCCACTCAACGGTTTATTAGAGAAGAAATGGTTTCAATTTGCATTGCTAGGGCCCTTTTGAGCGAAGTTTTATTTCATTTCCCCTGAAAATATAAATAGGCTCCCTCAAATTGGAGGACTCATGTAAGGAACTCCAGTTGTGCTTTTTGAGGGTGTAACTCTGGGTTTTTATACGATGCCCGTATTGTGAAAGAGATCTACATAATTCTGACAAGTGACCTTTTTGGGATTTTATATGGAGGCAAATGTTGCCTATTGCTGTAGAGGATTTCCTCCGTTAATTTCAGTATTGGTTTAGCGGAGCTCATGTCACAAGCTCTGGTTTTCGACACACTCATAGCCTTATCACGCTCTTCCTCTTTACTCAGGCCGTGAAGTTAATCAAGTCCGCTGAAGAAACTGTAACGTTAACAATTTCCAGAGAAGTAGATGTGCCTGTCTCCCCGTCAGAACCTTCAGATAACGAACAAAGCGAAGAAGAGGAGGGGGCAGAAAATGAGGAAGAAGTTGAGAATTTTGATTTGGAATCAGAAGAAATTCTAGGTAGGTTCTCCCATTTTAACCAGTTCCGATTTCATACATAGTTCCATGCGTGCATCTGTGGTTCCATGCTGTGTTTGAGTTTATTGTGCTTCTCCTTCGAGTGCAGCCATATACCAGGGCTGATGTCGGATCTGTTTTTGATGTGGTTGCTTTGCTGTAAGAACTGGATGGTTTGTTTTATTTTTCGTGTTGAAGTGTTGATTTCTCGGTCTTTTTTTTATTTTGCCAGTTGAAGTGGCCACCCGTTGTCCAACAGTGCTCAGCAATGTCGTGGCTTTTAGTTTCTCCTTCTCGAAGGCTCTTCGATGTTCTTTCTTACTCTTATTCACTTATGTAGGATGTAAGACAGTCTAGCAGCATAGTTGGTCGAACTAAAGACCCCTTCATCGTTAGTGGTGTGAACGTAGAAGTCGAAACTATATTATAGTTGATTGTGTGACATTGATGGTAGATTTTTCCGTATCTTGAGTCGTAGTCTTTTCCGGAGCTACGTTTCGAGAGATACTTCTCCCATCTTCAGGCTAGGAAGAAAGGTCCCAACTTCTCCGCCACCCCAAGGATTGTCCCTCGTTATGAAATTGTATCAATCGTAGAAACAGCAGTGAAAGATCTCCAGAAGAGCAAAGCAGATACTATTCGAGCGCAGACAAGCCTTGCCCTCCAATGTTTCAAACCTCCCGCTGCTAACCTCACTAAAGACGAAAGACGTTCTATTAGGACCCATAAGATGAACTTTTTCAGCCATACGAAATATATGTGTGGACCCTTATTAGTCTAGAAGATTTTACCCCTCTGACTACACAAGACCGGGTCACATGCAGCAGACGTTTGTGGTTCATAAGTCTCTCGACTGCACTGTGGCATGCAGATTTGGAATACCTGAAGTAAACGTACTTTATCAAAAAACTTTATCAACACACTTCTTTATGATCGCGTCAAGTAGAATTTGATATCGTTTTCTTTGTCATTGATTATGTTTATCAACTGATCCCTTCTTTACCAGATGATCAGTTCGATGGAGAGGATGACAGGCCCGACTCTCCAGGGAATATTCCAATCATAACAGGCCAAGAAACAGTGATAGAGATTGAAAAGGGCTCCTCGGGGTTGGGGCTAAGTATTGTTGGTGGAGCGGATACACTATTGGTAGGTGACCATTGAGGATCTATTCCTGCAATTGCTTATTTTTATCATTTACACCATCAGTTTGACCAGAAGGTCTAGCTGTGCAGTTGCGCGTGAACGGCCCCAGACATCCCTGAGCTGCTTTAGCACTCCTGATCAATCGTTTTCATATTTGATGCGTTAAGCGTATCACGAACGTGAGGAATGACCACTGGTATCGTTGGCGCACAATTTCCAATTACCTAGCTACTCTGTTCACAAACGTTATTGTATAGACAAATAATAAGGACGACAATCGCATGTCTTTTGTAAAGCGTTCAATTGCCTAAAACGGTTTTGCAAATACATGCGCTGTTATTAGCGAACTTGAGGGTCAATCTTTCATGTCCATTTTTTGCGTAAATTTAACAGCCTATAAGTGCAAGACTCTCGCCATACACTATCACTGCTGGCAATACATTATCACTAAGTCAAGGCCTTTGTGACTCCATGTTCCACCGTTACGTCGCACGTATTGCATATACATGGCCATTTTCCTTGATTTATGATGTGTAGTTAAAGGGAAGTGCAATCCCATTAGGCACATTTATCTATGATAAGCAGCAAAGTTGGCTTGATATAGAGGTATGAGGGAACAGTTGCAATAGTGTGTGGTTTGGAAACTCAAATAGTAAAGGTAGCAGAGAGTCGTGCTGCGTGAGGAGTTTTTTATAAATTTTGTATAATTTACTATATACATGTATATCTACATATACATGTACATATACGTCTACGAATGAACATGAATCCATATGGTGCAGGCGGGGATCGAACCATTGCACTATTTAGTTTTCGTTGCGAGAGGTCCGAAAAAATTAGCTTGCTGGTGGTGAAAAATGGGAAATTGACCTCCCGAATTGTCGACTTTACTATTCCATTATTTAGTGCAGTGGTTAAGTTGGTGTTTCGGTGCGAGAGGTCCCGGGCTCGATCCTCGCCAGCACCATATGCATTCATGGTTATTGAAAGAGTATGTATTCAATGATTTGCTAGTGTCTGCCGGAGTATATATGTATACACATCTATGTATGTGTATTTGTATAGATGCTGTGAAAATAGTAACACCACTAACGGGATTCTAATACTGTTTGCTTTTTCCGTTGTAACTAACCCCTTTTTTTCTGTCTCTCTTGACCTGTCATGGTGAGCAACGTCCACAATTATTATCCAGCGTCCTTTTCGGGGTGGGTTGAGATTCTCGTCCATTTAACCTTCATGCCAACAACTTACCCCTATCTAGCCCTATTGATCAATTCCTACTTTCTTCTTCAGACAACCCAGCTGTACTATTCAAGGTCTTGCTTTCTAGTTCACTAAACTCATGTCTATTTTTAGAGTGGATAACTCAAGTGTGTGAGCCGCCGTGGCCTAGTTGTTAAGGAATCGGACTCATGCCAGAGGTTGTGGATTCGAATCCCGCCTAGCACCATGTAAGGACTATCGGTTGGAGGAAGGCAACGGGATGCCACCCCTGTAAATGTGCTCTCTCCCCAGGACATTGCTCACTCTAGCTGTGCAATAGGATACTCTCGAAATCGATTATGTCATAAAAAAAATCCAAGTGTGTAAAAAAGATTGTTGAATTTACCAATTTCTGTATCTGTTTTAGGGTGCAATTGTTGTCCATGAAGTTTATGAAGACGGGGCAGCTTTCAGAGATGGAAGACTTTGGGTGGGAGATCAGATTTTGAAGGTAAAGTGGAGTGTGAAGAAAACAGTACTTCGGTTATCAGTCTTAACTGGAACAACGAGTTAAGAAGCGAAACTAGGTCATCCAACAGATCATGTTGGCAAAATGATGGGATAATAGAATTACACAATTTTTCCGTAAATTACAACAGCGAGGCATTTGAATAGAAAAATTCTAGGATGTGTTTATCAAGAGCAGCAAAACAGTGAGGAACGTTGACAGAAAAAGGCCGGTGAAATTATCTAATTACTAGAGAATGTAGCTATTTTGGTCAGTTTGGAGGTGGCTTTGTGTTTTTATTCGGCATTTTGTCGTAGCAAGGCTTCCTCAGCATACATGGATGTTAGGAGTTTGTCATCAGTAATTGATTTACCATTTGCCAAATGCACTTATATGAGAAAAGCATGCGGTCAGTAGTCGGGCTTTTGTCACTATTTCTTGTAACTGTTCTTCGTTGACTTAGACGTCCATTTTGTACCGTCAATATGTGTTGCTATTAGTCACTTGTAGTTAATATCAAACTTATTTTGGGGAAATTCAAAGGGGGTACATACAGTTTCCTTCATTTCTCGGGGGGGGGGGGAGCGTGCCTAGACGACCTGAGTCAGTCTAAATTGGAAGGAAATTTTCAGACAGCAGTGAAACACCAATCCATTTAGACGAAAAATCTGTAGGCGTAGTTTATTGACTTAATTTTACGCAGTAGCAAAATTAGATTGAAGACTATCATTTGCGTATGTGAGGGATGGGGTATTATATACCCACTTTGGGTGCCAAAAAATTGTACCACTTATTTATCCAATAATGTCAGTGTCGCCTATACCAATCACTTATTGTGCATTCGAATTTTCTGTGGGAGCCTTAGTGGGTGGGTGCAGTATCATATGTAGCGTAATTTGAATGTTTAACCTACCTCAAGAGAAACGTATCGCGGCTCCACAACTTTTCCCGTTATTCGACAACTGACAGCCTTTCTTACAGCTTGTCTTGAATTTCGTTTTCCCTACAGGTCAACGATCATGATCTACAGACAGCTACACATGAACAAGCAATCAACTACCTTCGTAATGCTGGTCAAGTTGTACGGCTGACGGTACTCCGTGATGAGTCACAGTACAGTGATGATGGTATATCTTCATTATGTTTCTATTTACATCATTGATCTAGAACTATTAAGATCTAACATTTGGAGGCTACATGAGGGAGAGGGCTGGTACATATAGATACATAGGTAGATAAACAGATAGATAGGGAGAAAGCAGTTTTCTGCATCCCTTCTAGGTAGCAGATCCAGAAACTGTATTGAATGTGTTGTATTCATTCATATTTGCCAGAACGATCTTTAGCATGAAGCGCAAAGGAAGTTCGCATTCGGTATGGCGAATTTACATTCTTCTTTGTATGTTTGCTGGATATGCAGTATACTATGTTGTAAGGAAGTCTTTCACTAAAGTTATCCCACTTCTGACACCATGTTGTATTCATATTTGAATAGAGGATATGAATGGATATGGAAAGAGAACACACAGAGAGATATGAATGAGACGATGAGTCGTCGCTAGCGAATAAACAAGAGAGCGTTTTATTAAGTAAACAACAAGTATTTATACAAATCTCAAACGAGGCTATTTTACAAGAACGAGGACCATAACAATATGTTTCATTCATATGGTTTAGTATGACCAAAAAATATCAGTCACAAGAATTGCGATTCATGTTATGATTTAGATCTGAGCTATTTAACACAGTTTGCGAAATAATAATGAAAATGTTGAACTTGTATGTAGTCGGGGCAAGTGTAACTCAAATTGTCAAAGCTCATAGGATCAAAACGGTACAACAGGGGTCCTTGTATAAAGATTTTATTTCATGTGTCATTACTTCTTATACATTTCTTTTTCCCGTTGCAGACGCATACGATTACGTCACTGTTGAACTGGAAAAGGCTGTCGGGAAGGGACTAGGCCTTAGCATCGTTGGCAGAAGGTGAGAATCTTCCGTTGTTTTACTATTGATGACCGGAATGTGTCTTCTAAGTGCTTTATTTATGTAATATCATGAGACAGAAGACTTTTTTAATTTTCAAACCGCAATCCCCCCCCCCCCCCCCCCCCTATCTTAAACATGGACAACTCTCACGAACGGTCGCCTCAGTAGGGTCATTTTAATAAAGACATCAAAGCGCAAGAAAGTAAAACGACAGCAGTAGGCTTACGCCTGGTAGTATACCACTCACGTTACAGTCAACTTGGAAAATAGGTAACCATATGACAATAGAGTACAATTGCGACAAGAAAATCAAGACCTTTGCAAGAGGATTCCGCCTCGTATTTGTGCGGAGGTCTTCTAATGGTTTAGTTTTATTTTAATTCGTAACTTTAAAAGCCTTAATATGTTTTTTTAAAACATTTAAAACAAAGTGAAGTTACTGTATATGCATAGCACTCTTTTTGTGTAAGGTATGTTCAAAAACGGGATTTTTTCTGGCAGCTTTGGCTTGCTGTACGTCAGCTGCTCAAACAGCTTTTCCTCTGTATTAGATTTTGCCACCTTTCCATAAACGCAGTAACAATATGCTGCAAGCATATCAAAGAATATCGTTTTTGCCCTATTGTACTACCTCCTTGGTCGGTTATGTCTGTAAAAACCTTATATTTAATTTTGTTGTGTCACGTTATTGCTTTCTTTCCTTGGTAAACCTTGACTATTATATCATTAAAGTTAATGACTTCGATCGATGTGTTCTTTCCGATTGCAACAATTGCCATCCTGTAGGGTTGCCGTCTTTACAGCGGATAAACTCTTAAGTGGTCTTATCAAACAGTAACATTTCAATTTCATCTTCCCTTCTAGAAGCGACACAGGAGTTTTCATATCCGGTGTGGTAAGTACATTTATTGTCAATGTCAAGTCTACTTTGCGGTAATTGTTCTGAGGAGAGAGCTTTTAAGTTATGTACGTACGTAGAGGAAGTGTGTGGTCATGCACAGCTATGAGAAATGAAAACGAGGTTTTAGGTAACCTGTGGTTAAAATGAGTATGATGCTAAGGAGTGCTAAGCAATACTTAACAGAATTAGCAAAAATGTTTACTTGAATCGTTACAAATTCCTGAATCAAGCGAGTTCTCCAGTATGGAGATTTCGGCTTCCGTCGATGTGATTGTTACCGTTCGTTAATTGGTAGCTCTTCGTGTGTAGCTAGTCAGCAATTGGTAGACGACTAAATTGCTTTTCGACAGAGCATTACGTCAATCTGGCTGGTCAGGGTCTTCACTTAATCACATGATCACT
Source organism: Carybdea cf. marsupialis auct. non (Linnaeus, 1758) (assembly GCA_010016065.2). Classification (NCBI taxonomy): domain Eukaryota; kingdom Metazoa; phylum Cnidaria; class Cubozoa; order Carybdeida; family Carybdeidae; genus Carybdea; species Carybdea cf. marsupialis auct. non (Linnaeus, 1758). Next base: position 8,435 of record JAAAKL020008257.1, read on the forward strand.
TCCAGTCACAAGTGTAATTACATGATTGCTATCTTCGACATTTTTTTAAGTTTTCGGCAGCAGTTCGACGTAGTATCAAAAAAGTAACACAGGTGAGATAAAGAACGTTGCGGGTTTTGACTAACAGAGTCCTGCTTTCGTGTGCGAGACGGAATGAGGACTTAATAACTGTTGGGAGTTGATCATTGTGGCATCACCTTTCTGTAATGAATGTACGCATTGTGTATTAACATCACAGTGTAGTCATGATATCACGGAGTGCATTACCTCACTAACGTGGTATGTCTAAAGTTGTGCTCGGTAGAGCAAGCCTGTGTAGTGTAGTGGTAAGCTCGCTGGACTGCAGTACGGAAGGCCGTGGATCGAAACCCGGCAGGGGCATCAGTTTTCAACAATAACAAACGTGGCGCCGAAACATATGTGTGGTTATATTGCAACACGTTGCAGCTTGCGAAAAGGATGATAGAGAAGTAAACTAGTTGCTGTAGTCTCTGAAATATCTCAACGGCAAAATATTGCTGTCGATATGCTTCCGCTGTACCGTCAACAATTTTTCGACTCAGGACTGCGACTCCGGCGGAAAGCCGTAAGTGGTAGTTGGTTGTAACTAACAAAGTCCCGCTTGCATCTACAAGTCGGAAGGAGGAGATGATAACAAACGCGGCGGAGAAATTTGGTTATATTGCAGAACGCGGTGCGGTGCAACTGTCTCTTACGTGGTCACGTGTTTCTCCAATTGTAGTGAAGATGCACTAAAGTACTTCAATGTCACGACATTCTTTGCCTGAGGTTTAATAGTCGACAATCTCTGATCTCTAATAAGCACTGGATTGAGCATCTTCCTTGTCAGTGTGTGTTAAGTCGCTGGACGCCTTTACAGTCCCCATCGCACAAAGCTTATAAACAATTATACGTAACATGGCGGACCTTCCCGCGTTATTTTAACTACTACTTTTTTTCGATGTTGGAAACAATGGGAAGCTCGATCCAGTCTTTTTTAGAGATTATTGTCGACAATCAGCCACTTCCTTTTTGCCAGCTTCCCTGCTACTTGGTTTTTAGTCCTGATTTCATGGGAAAATGCCTGTTACGGACAAAATACGAAAGAGCTCGATGATTAACAGTAAGTCCCAGTTGTAAACATCGCGTGAAGCCAGTGGTTGCTTCATGTGACCTTGTAGACGTTGCTTTGATTATGTCACAGTAGTATACAATCGGAACTCTTTGACACAGTCAAGTCATTGTAGACTGATAAGGGTATAGCTCCAAAGGAACAAGACACCGAATGCTTCGTTTCATTTGAAATCGGTAACAGACATTAAGGATTTTGATTAACGGGAGTGTATACACAAGCGTCTGCCGCCTCCAAAGAGCTTTAATTCCAGAAATGATATATAAACGAGTAACAAAGACATTCGTGTTATCTAAAGTCATTCATTAACTTCAAACATGGTCAAGACACTTCTGTTTTTGTGGCGTTTTTTGAAGCATTTCAGAAATGCCTTTTCTTTAATAACAAGGAGTAGTAATGGATAATGTGTCTTACACAACACCAGTACCACGTGTTTTAGCCCAACCCCTTCCAAGGCTTGTGAGGGAGGAGAATATTTGCCTCCACATTTCAGAACCGAATTATTGTCCTCCTCAAACTAAGAAGTTATGCCAAATTATCTAGAAGCGCATTGACTAAAGTTCAAAATTTCATAATCATGAAGTTAGCAGTGCCGTTGATGGAAACGTGTTAGTTTTTGTTTTATGCCGTTCTCTCTGTACCGTTTTAATGTTTCAAAAAGCTTATGTGGGCCGCGATGTAGCTTTCGCCAAGAGCTATACGTAGCTTCCTGTCAACATATGCGTTGTCAAGGACCATACTGTGGAACTTCAGACGTCTTTTCAGCGCAGCAACTTGGTGGAATAAGGGTTAGGATAAGATGTATCAGGCGTGAACTTCATGCAGGCAGTTTTGATCCTTGAACTACCCACATATGGAAGAATCCCCTCACGATTTCTTCCCGGTGAGTAACCTTAACCTTTTAAAGTCAAAGGTCAATCGACGGCTTTCGATCTTGTCTTTCAATTCTATTTGCAAGTCACTCCTCTTTCAATCTCATTCTGATTTATCTTATTTTTACGTTATCATTTGTAATCTTCGATCATGAGATACTCTCGAAACTCTCACGAGATGATCACCAGCCCCTAAATAAGTAAAGCAGAGAACCAGACAAGTAGGAAATAAAGTGTTAACGCTAAAAGGTCGTTAACACAGAGTTATTTTCAACTCGATGGTTGCTAATTAGTCACCTTATTAAGTATTTTCCTTTGGGGATTGGCTTCTTTACGCTGTAATCCTCCGCTCTCCTTGCAGCTGCAGGCAGACCGTGAGTAGAAATATACTTATTTTGAAGCTCGTATTGTGCTTCGTGACGGACTCATACAAAGCCTAACCCTGTTAAGTAAATTAAAATTGAAAAAACGCTAGGGAAATAGAAACTAACGAGGCGCATGCATTGCTGCTGGAGGTGATAAAAGGTCTTTCTTGTCGCCTCATCAATTCCTAACCTTCCATAGGTTGGTACCGACATGCTTCTCCATGCAGTTTTGGAAACGAGCCACTCTGACTTGACCATGATCAGACAATGAACAGACATATTTCCTATTTCTTTCATATCTTTTATAACCTGAGATCCTTGGTGTTTCAATGAGAATTATCAATCCGATTAATTATCAATCAGATTAATTATCAATCAGATTAATTATCGGTGTGATTCATTATCGATCTAATTAATTATCAATCTGATTGATTAACTGATTGGCATGATAGCCCAACTGGACAGGACAGACAGAGAGAAGAGACAGGATACAAGATTCCAAATTTCATGTTTTGCAACATTTATTTGGCTCTATAGCCACAAAAGATTATACTTTGACAAAGTGGTGCGGACAAATACCCGGAGACAATAGTTAGCAACCTAGGTTCATCAGTTACATTTCAGGAGTCTGTAACCTATTGGAGATTGGGTCGTATATGATAATTACTGCTCTTTGAGGCTCCTTTGCTGCTTTTTTGATTTTCAACATAAAACTAACAAAAGTAACGTCGGTTTGCGATTTTTCATTGCCAAAATTACGAATCGGGGCCCTGCAAATAGATTTGATTGTACATATATGTTGCCGTGGTCTAGTGGATAAGAGGGTCAGAGTTTTAAAGCCCGGAAGAGCCATTGGTGACGTCAGGCAGGGAATCCGTTCTTAAAGTGCTCTGTGCTCTAGTAGCAAGGCCCATGTACATGTACCACCTTAGCCCCGGTAAAAGGAGAGCACGGTGTTAAAACCGATAAAAAATAACGAAAGACACATTTCAAAAGATGTCGTTCTGGACCAAGTGGCTCCTTTGGACCAAGTTACGTCAACTTCAACTATCAAGCAACTGAATCAAATTGAGGCTCAAAATCACTGTTTGGCTGTTGCTATCTGTGACTGCACAGCACTAGCAAGCATTTCATGCTGCGTCTTTCAAATGTAATGATGAAGGAAAACGTTTTTTGGACGTACTAAAGTGGTTTTGTGCATCGGCCTCGAAGAGTTTCTTGCATAAATGACTTTGCACATTGCCCATGTCTTACATTTGAGCCTCTCTTTGATTTTTGATTTGGTCGAAAGGCGTAACATGGTCCGGAACAAGTTGCAAATGGTCTTGGGGAGCGGCAAGTAGAAGTTCTTACCCAAGAGAGAGTCCGTGGGAAGTAAATGGTCGTAGTCCACTGCCCCAAATTTGGCAGTCTAGAGAAGATTATTTAGCCTCTTTTTTCAATGATTTCAATTTGTAATTTATTCTAGTTTAACTTTTAGATACTCTTAAGTTTCTATTTGCTTACATGTGTAGTTTTTAGCTCCTCTAGTTACGCTGTAGTGTAACCATTAGGTCACAAACTTGTGAAGTGACTCAACTTCCGTTCACTAAGTCCACACGCATGGTTTTTGCTGTCACTGTGGCATGTTACACGATGAAAGTTATGTCCCGTCGGGGGATTAAGAGTTTCAGACTCCTTCAAACATCATAGAGGATTAAGGGGAGAACAATTCTTTCTGAATATCGTAGAACAAGACCACATAAGTGAGTAAGAGGACGGGAATGATTGCAAAACAATACATAAAATAATTCCTTGTCTCCTTGCGATTGGGCACGTCCTACGTATTTGTCTTTGTAGTTAATCAGTTTTGGACTATAAAATGGAGCTGAGGAGCACGAAATGTTTTAGTACAATAAAAGCATCATTTTCCACTTTTGACTCCGGAATCTGGTCAATCCGCAACATCTGGTTTGGTCAAAAGACTCTTCCTAAATGAGATTCTTATCATTGTGTTTATTTACCCGGTCTTTTTGCTTGTAATAGACAAAGTTAGTAGTCTAGTGCGTTGGTTAACTGATTGCGTACAGTATCTGATGTTGTAAGAATGGAGGTACTTCGTCGAAGCTTCAGGTCCTCGTTTCGTGGGCGAAGTGAGAAGAAAAAATCACAGAAAACACAAAATTTGGAGAAAGATGGTTGCAAAGAAAATGTTGCGCAGGGTAATCATGGCCACAAGGTTTATGCCAGCCCTGGGTTCCTTGCGAGGGATCAAGAAGACGTTGGTGCACAAAGAGATAAACTGGCACATGATGTTATAGAAGGGAATGTTATTGGTGTCGATGAGAGTATGGAAGCTTTTCGGCGGAGTTTGAGGTCATCTTTGCGCAAAAGGTTAGAGGAAAAGGAATATCGTGCTCACGAGTACCAACCTAACATGGACACAACTGCCACAAGTACAGAAACCAGCTCGTTTCATAGGAGCTTTCGCTCATCGTTGAGAGGAAATAGAAGAAAGAAAGAAGTGAAATGGGTCGAGGTAAGAAAGGAAGAAGGACATTTGGCATTTGTCCTGTATCCTTCTTATCGTTTGACTTCTGCGCAACCTCAGTAGTAGATGTGCATGTGCATAATGTAACAGTTCGAAATGCGTGACGTGAAATGAGATTCTTGTTGCTCTTCAATATTCCATTTTAGTTCTTCATTAGTACTTCATTCAGCGAGATTTATTTTATTTATAGTAAAGTTGTCTTTCTGGTAGATTAAGTACGGTGGTAGAGTAAAAGAAAGTCAAACATTTTGTTCATAAAAAGCCATTAGAGTAGTGTAAAAAAGCTTAAAACTGCCTTCTCATGTGTACTTCTTGATGTACTGTTGGTCATATTAGAAGTATTTCCCAGCTTCAAACAAATACCAACCATCAGTAAATAGTTTGGAAAAGTTATTAACAAGAATTAGTTTGTGTATGTGCGTACTCCTTCATCGTCGTCATTTTAAATATTTTTAGAATTTCTTAGTTGCCTCATACAGTTAAGACAGTCACAGCTTAGTTGTTCCGTGAATCCCGTACAACCTGAGTTAAGGAGAAATAAGGAAATACTATTTTAAATTGAGATGCAGTATCGATCTTGATGTTGACTGTTCATCTTTAGGTATAATTGTGTACAAAAAGAGATTCACCCCACTTCAAGCTACGTTTTTTCCTAAAGTAACGCATATATTTAAGTGTACATCAAAAGTAATATTGATAGTGGAGCTAGAGTTTTCAAAAGAAATAAGCGATCTTCACCTGAGGTTTTACATCCCGTGATGTTCACCAGACAGTAACTTGATGTCTGTGTCTTGTTCTGTTTTGATATAAATGCATATAAATGTCCGTAGTGTCATGTTCTATTAGTATTTTTATTAGGACATTCTTAAATACTTCATAATGGCTTATAATGCATTTAGATACATTTTCAAGGCCTTAAAATGACTTAATATTTTCTTAAGTCTGAAGTATACAGGATCCTTCATACGAAATCGCAGCTTTTCTAGGGTTGCTCATTTAATTAAGATGTGCAACTGATGAAAACGCTGACTTCGGTTTAGATTTAACTCAGAAGTACGAATGGCTATCAAGCCATTATTTGATTTTAGTAAAATATCATGGGATTGGAGACTGATTAAATTTTTTAAATCACAGGTATTTACTGTTACAGTAAAGTCCTTGAGCAAGATACGATCGCGATTGTGTTTCAGCGTACTAAGGTATAAGACTGGGACGTGGCAAGGATGGGCAGAAAGCACGTAAACACTTTTTGTGCGGCTGTTGCGTGTCTACAAGACCATGGGAGTGACAAAAAATACTAATAAGGGCACTACAAAAATGCTACACTATATAGTACATTTATTAATATTTTTTTTGTCCGTGTCACTCCCTAGGTAGTGTAGACACGCAGCAGCCGCACACACGCTTTCTGCCCGTCCTTGCCACGTCCCAATTTTATACCTTAGTAAGGTGAAGCACAATCAAGATCGTACCATTCTCAACGATTTTACAGCGGGACAAAGACTCGAAGCTCAGAGTCGAGTAACCCTTTGCTTTTGAGTCAGCTGGTCTAGCTACCCACCCACCTCTGCCCCGTTAAAAAGGAGAGGGAAAGTGGGACGTTACGGGAGTTGATATGTAATAGAAATGTAAGATGCAATGCTCTGGTGGCCAAGGATCGTTGTGAATTAAGTGAACATAGGGAACGAAAAGCTGATTTGCCTGCATAGAAGTTGTAATTCTAGTGTTACCGGCTTTTCTTTGATGCTCCTTAACTATTCAGTGGATTCATGGTTTCTGTTTATCACTCTAATCGCATAGTGTTAATTGTCTTTTCATAGGTTCCAGGCAGTGCTGCGGAATCCTCTGGAAAAATTCAAAAAGGAGATCAAATCCTGATGGTGAATGAGGAAAACATGAGGACCGCAACTCAAGAGGAAGCTGCGGCGGTCCTAAAGGTAGGATGCCTCATGTTTATCTCCTATTTTAGTACAGATGTTGGCCTTTTGACTAAGGCGAGATAGTTCATCAAAGTCCGAAATCACCAATTTAAGCCTTCATTGCATTCTTATTATAACTATCAGCAGCTACCAGAACGATCGCACTGATATTCTTTTCACTTTCTCTCCGTGTCTCTCATCTTTCTCGACGGGTTTTCCAACTCATTAACGTAGCGAAGTATTGTCAGTCGCGCATAAAATGAAAGACAGTCCTTGACTTACAACTGAGACCATACGCTGAATAGAGGAATCTACTGTGGATTTGTATTTCCGTCCCCCCATTTTAGATTCTTTTACTACCTTGCCAGACAATAAACAACTTATTCTGCATTGAAATATATATATAATTAATATAAATGGATTAAATTGTCGGTTCTAATAAGGTTTGAGATAACTCGGTTAGTAACTTCATGTTGAACTGTTACGTGATTACATATGAGTATCATTCATCGACTGTTTACGATCAAGCTTTAGTCATGTAGTTATTGATATGGCTTAGTGTGAGAATGACTTAAGTAGTCCATTGAGGGGTGTTTGTTGTGGTATATTAAGGTGCTGAGGAACCTTTGTAGATAGCTATTACGCGAACGCGTAAAATGCTAGAATGTTAGAGATGTACTTTCCTAGAATCTTTCTACATGTGCCACCCTAGAAGGATCTTTTAACCATAGATGTACTATTCTAGAATCAAATTTCGGTTAGGGTTAGTGTTAGGGTACTAGTATCTACTCTCACAAAGGGATTCTAGGAAAGTACATCTTGGCAAGAAAATTTCTATAATTGTATAACT
>JAAAKL020008258.1:0-16100 GCA_010016065.2 Carybdea cf. marsupialis auct. non (Linnaeus, 1758)
GGTAAGTTGCTGCATATAGCCAACTAACAAAATTGTAATCAGTCAAGAGTAATTAGTGCCAGGTGTTAACAAAATGCTTTTTAAACAGCAGAACCTAAAGGGAAATAGTACTACAGGTATTTTAATTATTAAATTTTCTTAAAATACTGTTATCACTACTTTTCAAGGCTTCCAAACTCCTCTCAACTTACTTTAGTTATCTTGTTCTGCTTTCTAAATGTCTGCACTTTATTGCTTACTCTATTCTGTTCATTACTTGGTATCCAGACCGAGTTTTCTCCACTGCTTGTATGTACACAATGTGAAGAGCAGATAATTGAAAGCAACAATGAATCGTTCCTACTATATTCATTGAAAGAGCAAATCACTATGCTAAAGTAAGCTGCACAATTAAAAGTAGGAAGGGCACTATGTATTGTACCAAATCATTGCAAATCAGAGCAGTTTTGATGCAAACACCATTCATACCTGTGATGTTGAACAGAACATGGCTGAGAAGCACCAATACAATGAAAGTAAAAACCACAATTTTCTGAATGGATGATATATGCTGTGGCCAAGCATTGAATGTTGCCTAACCACAATCAAGTAGAATCAGCCCATACATGGATGCCATGTTGATAAGTAAACAGTTGTATACCACCACATCTATAATGATATAACTTAACATGTCACAAAGGCACACAAAGTTTCATTCAATCCCAGCATAACTCCCAGATCTACATGAGCAATAAGAACTCTTTCCCCTAAGATGTCTTGACAGCACTAGTGGATCCAGAGGGAGCCATGGGGCACACCATTAAAGGTCAAAAAAAGAAGAAGCCTTTACTGATCCATTAACATGCAACATAGGAAGATAATCTGACATGGAAATGTAGAGTCACATGCAAATATGAAAGTATCATTACACGACTCTCTATCAAAGAATGTAATAAATGTAATTTCTACCAAGACAATTTGACTTGCTGTATTTACAAAATAAATGATAGGTTTTCAGTCAAAATTTCAAAAATTTAACTCCACCTTGATTCTCATCTACATTCACCTTTAGTTTGATTAACATCTCTGGCACTACTATAGAAAATGACACCCTTAAGCTAAAACACAGCTCTCCTTCACCATCTATTAATAAAATGACACAAGGTTGTGCTAGCTAGATTGTGCAGAATAGTGCTATTGAAGTACCTTCCCATCATTCAAATAGACACACTAACTAAAAAATTGCTAAACATCCTTGTTAACAAATATTCTAATGTGCCAGAAAATGATCTGCATGCCAACTTCTTAAGTTATATTTTTATTTCCTTTGTCATTTGGGACAGAATGCTACACTATAAATCTGCAAATTAGTAGAATATGTATACTTCCACCTCAACAAGGTCATTAGCTCCTTAACAGATGGACTCTCAGGAACTGGTTTTGGGTCTTTCACATGTCTGAAAAGGTGGGGGCAAAGGGGTAGGAGGGGGTTGCCCTGGGCAGACACATATCCAGATTTTATAGAATGATATCTTCTATCTTCTTATACAGTAAACTTTGACGACTCCTTGTGTTCCTTCTCCACACTTAGATGACCTTGTTCCTACCACTGTAAGCTGTTTGGTAAATACAACAGATGACATACAATAGATTCTTGATGCTTGCCAGTTAGACCAAAGGTTCTTTTTTAAACTAATAAAGTACTAGGCCGTAGTAAGTAGCAGAAACTAGTTTCTAGTAAGTTTTGGAATAGATGGTTGATGCCCAGATTGGTGGGGTTGAACTGGATAAAATATAAGAAAAGAAACAAAAAAGGTATTTTAATATCCTTCCTGGACACTCTTTTTGAACAGTTTCTGTTTACATCCTCCTTTGATAAACAATACCTTGTTAAGGGAGCTAGGAAGCTCTCTCTTGACCACTAGTAATGTAAAAAACGATATTGTGGCACATGTATGGCTGAATGAAATGATTCTCTGCTGCTAACTGAATATACGTAAGTGTCATTGTAACAGTATCTTATGTCCATGAGAAAGCTTGATTGCAAAGAACTTTTAAAAGGTAAACATAATTGTAGTGATTTATGTATTTGTACAATGTGCAAATACTTCACAAAGATGTGCTATAGGGAAGTCCTTCAGCCAATGTGTATCATTTCATAACAAAAACTGTAATGAAAAGAAACTTTTACTGATCTCATTTAAACATAACAATGTCTGCTGATGGCAACTGCATGATAAATAAATGGCTAGACACACACATACATGTATCACAGTAGAAATACAGTTTCAAAACCTACTACTGTTTTAAGAGGAACAAATTAGAGCTATGTATACCAAATGAAGTCGAAGCTGTACTTACAGTATTAAACTTGTCAACTTAAAACACAAACTTGATTAATACGCTCGCCTTCTATAACTGCTATACACTTACCAAGGACTTGCTACCATTTCTAATTAAACCTCTTTCAACATACGCTGTGCCGGTAACTACAACAAACTTGATGTTCCTATCTGTAGATACTGCCCCACCTTATGACTCCATAGATGAATAATGAATAAGCAGTCACCGGGCAAATCACCTATGAATAAAATAACCACGGAAACCTGCAAAGTTGACACAAACTTACACGTAATCTATCTCATTCCCATACAACACAAATGGCTTCTACAGAGACAAAGGGAAATCAATTATGGGTGATGCGATGACTGGTATGCTTTTTGTTAAAGGAGGTGTATCACTGAGGACCATTTCATCAAACCATACTGGTTTTCCTTCTGGTTGAGTCCATCAGCCAAGCTGTAATTTTTTCTTTCTGTTGAAATCTTAATCGTTCTGTCGTAGTCATAGCTAAGCCATTCTTAAACCAACAAACTTCTCAGTGACTACTTTACTATCACAGCTGGTAAGCACGAAGCACAATGGCAATTATCTCGGATCTGGCACTCGAATTGTGCCAGTGGTAAACTAACGTAGTTGGTTTTCGCAAGAGATAAAAAATGTACTTAACACCACACAGATTAAAGTATGTACCCAAAATAAAAAAACAATCACTCTCATTACGTGATTATACCTGATTATTCTGGCGAAACAAATAATTTAAATTTTAATATAAATAACTGATGAAGTACTTAATGTTCGTGGGTAATGCCATTAGCTACCTCGAGACAGCATACACAAATCCCATCCGAAAGAAAAACGCTTCCCGCTGTGTAGATAATCTCTACGAACAACTTTAAAATTCTTCTAACCTTCTTCCATGGTTCTTGAATACAAGAAAGCGATGCCCTTTGCATTGTATCATCGAACCAGTACTGCCTACTGTAATCCGTTTTCTGTGTCTTTGATCATGGCATTCGCTGCTGGCGAATCCTTCTTCTGCTGTTTCAACCGAATACCGAAAGGGTGAGAGTTCACGCTGTTGCAAGCTCATCGCGTCATCTATTATTTATCATGCAACGCCAAACTTCTCGCCGGACAACGCAGCGATACGTGCGATGACAACTTCACTCAAGATGTGGGGCTTAACTTCGCTCCACAGTCAACAACGGATGCTGTTGGACTACTCTGCTGCCACGTTCTGACAGCAACCCTTGCGAAATGACCTCTCGCATTAACAATATCGGAAAGTTGACCGGGACAAAATATTACTCGTCTGACTGACATCGAATCAATGATGGCCTAAGTAGGCAAACTATGTACCGCCATTCAGATGGCAACTGCTTCAGGTTATGAGTAACCAATCCTCCTAAATCCCTTAACTTGATTATATCACGAATCTGCACACACTATGATACCTAAACTAAGCTATGGATTACAATGACTGTCCCAGAAACACATAAAGCACGCATTGACGAAAAACACATATCTCTTTCTATGATATGCCATTTAATAATTTTAAAGCACTGCCAATCTAAGTGTAAAAACTATAACACTGGAAAGTACATACGCCGGTTTCTTACGCCAGCCTCATAACTCCTTAGATTAACTAATAAAAACTCCATATTTGATTACTTTTTGGCATGAAACAGTAGAACCGTCCACATTGGCTATTCTGTTTAACATCTCACTTTTCTGCAGAGCAGTTTGTACTGGCATATAGTAATTTATCATCTTGATCGATAAGTCCTGTCACATAAGGTGTTGAGCTGAACGGCTCCTAAAACAGGCTTCCCATTACACCAAGTTGACTTCCAAAAAAGGAAATAACATAAATTTACATCTAATACCAAAACAAAACGGTGCTCGAGTCTTAAAATACACATCTAAAGACTGCGAGAATTGATGTTAGCAACAGCAAGTCGGGGGTGAGGTGTCGTTCTCATGCCTGGTCTCGTTTTGCCAAGGAAAGCGAAATGCAACGCGCATCCCTTACATACAGAGTGCTTATATCTTAGAACATTACGAATAAGAGAGGGTTAGAGGCGACAGCACTTCAAATTGGTTTTCCCTTCCAATCCCGCCCCTCCGGGCCACGTATCACGGGGCTCATGAAATGTATCTCATTTTTGATTTAAAGAAACACATTTTAGCAGGAGTCACAACTCTTAAAAAATAAATATTGGAAAGAAACAAGAAAGACGTTGGTTGTACCCAATCTTAATCGAGGCAGTTCTCTTTCCTTAATAGATTTGTGACAGACCCTTAAAAACGAGGAGGTGTTCTCAACAATAACAACCCTTACAGTCATTAAGGTCTACCTACAAATTCTTGCTTCAGAAAAGGCATTGTTTCAAGATTTGTACAGTCTGAAAATAAGAAGACGATGTCATTTTTACAATCGGACTATGTCACGCAGGAAAAAAGCACCTGCAAGCAAAAGTGTTAATTTCAATTTTAGAAAAGAAAATTACGTTTTTAATTTCCTGGCATTCAAAATAATCGTATTTTCACCGAGTACCGTCCACAGTAGACCACCCCCTCACCTTGCCTCACACAAAATGATTTACAATTTGATGATGAAAAAGACTCCTTATCCTGACCATCAGCACGTAGAGCTTGTTCGGCTTTAAATAACGTTCCTCTTCCATCCTTCTCTACTATCTACTGCGGCAGGCATCTCTTCAAACAGACAGCCGCTATTGCCACTAAGCTGGTCGACGTATATCTCTCTTGGACAACATGGTGCTTGTTGTCCTTAGCTGGTTCTCCACAGAAGCACTTCTGAACTTACCGAATTCAGCAAATCACACTCTTTGCTGACAGTGAGTTACTTGGATGTTGCCATGTAGCTCTTTGTTTGTTGGGTGTTCATTCGTCGATCTTCCTTCCCAAAGTTGTTACCGCTGCCCAGGATACTCAGACATGTGTAAGTACAGATTGTACTGTAGCTTATAAGAAGTACCTTTCCTAGAACTTTCCCTTTCAAAAAAGACGACATTGTTGATAAACTGGAGCGCTTACAAATAGCCTCTACTCTACGTGGCGAAAGTTTCTTTTTCTTTAACGAGTATGAAATGATTACCACGTGTTTCTTCCACAGACAGGCCGCCAGTTCCACACCAATAGATGTGCCTGGGACTGGTCACGCTAACAGTCCGCTCTCAACTCCTCAACAGCCCATAGTGAGTGGCATTTAAAAATCGAAGATGGGCGACGTGACGAGATAAACTAGTAACAGATCAAAACTATCACGGTACTATGTTGTACTCACCATAGCAACCTTAAGTCTCGAATGAAAGCATGACATTCCTTTGAGAACAAAAACTTATAACAGATAATTACGTTGTTTGTCGTTTTGCCTACAGCTTTGCGCGCACGCCTCTAAAATTTTAGAAAATTTTAAGCTAGGAACAAATGAGGTTATTTTCAGAGAAAGGGAATGATGATGTGCATGTCAACATCTTGAACATGTGGTAAACACGATGCGCCATGAGCTGCATATTTGTCATTACGAAGGGTTGAATAAAAAGAACTGTCCAAATCTCAACAAAATTCATCAGGCGCACATCTGAAAACTTCTGCAATTTTATGAACACAATTTGAACATGGTGTGCCATGAGCTACAAGAAAAGTGTTAAAGAACTGTCTAGATCTCAACAAATTATATCAGAAGCAGTACTGCCAACTTTCGGTGACATCTTCAATACAATATCAGTGTATGTATGATGTGACATGAGCTTTATCACAAAACTGTTAAACAAAGAGAACTATCAGTACCATAAAAAAATTATTGGAGACGAACTTCGGCACAACTTCGCAACTGTTGTCTTTTTACTGCAAAACTTCTCTTCACAATAACACTTTGCAACTGTCAATGTGCTTTGGATAGCAAGGGGGGCTGGGTGGCAGTCCTTCTATTATCAAGTCAAATGACGCAGAGTGGCTCCAAAATTGCGTAAAGCTAATGTTGAAGTCCATCGGTGGACTCTTGGGAACCAATATGGCGACTTGAGAAATAGAACATGTTATCAGCGGGGTTAACTAGCTCAGTATGCAAAGCGCATGCCGCAGATACGTGGTAACGGGTTCGAATCCCGTTAGCGACGTACTTTTCAATTCCGCCAGCATTTTTCCAGACTTTAGTAAGTCCCGATCTGAGATTTGAATAACTTATTTTACTAAAATCTTTGGTTGTAAGAGCTCAGCGCTCACCATCACCTTCGTGTTTATCTAGCCATTGGTATTCAGCACATTTGAAGTCAAATGCAATGTTTATTGCCATTACAACATTCACAACAATGAGGCTTCAAAGGGGCTTTCTGTCGCACTTCGTGATCAATGCTCAAAAAAGATGGGAGCACGAAATGTATTTTCATATAAAAAGCTGTGCTGAGAGACTGTTTGGTGGTCACTGAGGACCTTGGTCGTTTAAAGGATTCCTAATTTCCTTTTTTTCATAACAAATTTCATGTGGCCGCTTAAGGTTGTTTGCAACGTCTGGATCAGAGGTGGTCAACGATTCTTGAATCATAGACCAGATATTAATGGTTGGACTCCATCCTACCATAAAATAAAAACCCTACATAATTTAATGCTGATCACGTGCTTCCATTCTTATTCTATAACTTATAAATATAATTAATTCTGTACTAATGTGCATTTTCATTTTACGAGTAATAACACAGTAAAGGGGCAGCCGGTTAATGTGCATGTGCGGCAATACGATCAATTGTATAAACAACAAGCTGGGTCTAAGAAGAAGACATTGATCATGAAAGCAAATGTAGGGGGGGGGGGGGCTGATTGGGAAATGCCATCAACACGGAATGACAACAAAATTAGATTTCCCAAAATTGTAAATCTTCAGGATAACATCACGTGATAATTGTCGGAGAGTAGCCCAAACATGAATTCTCAGAAATAAAATGTTAAACTTTTTGCGATCATTGCGATGATGCAGACTAAAGGGTGCTACTAATAAGGAGAACAGCTAGGGGTGTTTACAGCAATTCGTCTTGCAAAACAACCTCTTCCTTTCAATGTCTGCCTCAAGTAAACATGAAACTCTCATGTTCGAATTTAATAAACACCTAACTCCAATGATAAAAATTTTATAAAGCCGAAACTCAATGTTTAGAATTCGATAAACGCTAAACTTTTGCGTTAAATTTTAATAACGGAAGAACTACCATGCTACAAATTAACAAACCGCAACCTTCCATGTCAGAAGATAACATACATCTAATTCCCGCGTTCTACTTACTAAAAGTCTCCCTCTGATAAACGCTGCGCAGCATTATTGAAAGAATAGCTCCAGTTAATCAACGGTGCAAATGAATATTCATAATATACAGACGGTATTTCCTTTCAGTATGGACAATGTCAAATGTAGCTTTATGGACGAGAAGGAGCATATCCATTGTTGCACTTCCACGGCAAATTGATAGCGCCATGTCTTCATAATCGATTAAAAATATCAGGAGGAATTGAAGCTAGCTATCTTCCGGTATGATGCATGGATATCACTGCCAAATAAACTTTTCAATACCGTAAAACGTAAAATGATTCCCTACCATAAAAATTTTCAATACACTTGAAAAACAGTCACAAAGTTCTCCCCTTTTTTTATGTGATGAAACAAATACAAACAGAAATCTAAGATCAAGGTTCAGTATCTTTAAACATCGCTTCTCTTCAAAATAGTGTAATCAAAATGCGACCACGTTCTTTAACTATGTGCCATCCCTTGAACTCTATTTTAAGGTACCCAACTAACAAAAACCTACCGTTAGCATACCGAGTAGAAACTTTACAATCCACAAATGCACCCAAGATTTCCAAATTTCATGCAAATAGGTAGCTTCCTCAGCCCTAGCCATATCAACGTAGACTACCAGACTTATAAGTGATAACCCGCTAGCTCTCTTATAATAACTAAGTCCCAGCTTTGGAGAACATGAGACAATGTCTGCATAAAACAATCTACTTTTCACCATCTGCCAGCAACCAGCTTCACCAGTGCTTACAGGTGGCGAATAGCGCCCAATCTGTAGAGAGCTAATGCAGGACTTTACTGTGAGGACAAAAAACATTTTATGCTAGAATAATTGATTAACATCAGCCTTTCCCCGTATTTCCATTCAAGTTTTATATCAAAAGAACGTTAATCGATCAGCAATTATCACATTGCTGTACCAAAAACGTTGGAACACCAGTTCTTGTCCCTGCTGAAACTTCTTCTCACACGCTGCCTGATAACGATCATGTAATGACCACTGAAAACTAAGGATCGGTTTCAAAGGAGTAAAACTAAATAAAACTAAAATCCAATTAGCACTCAACATGGCGTTTGGTTCTCAAAAAACCCAGGTCAATTACAAATTACGTTGTCGCTCTGACTTCATTACTTCATTGAGACTTCCGAGGATCTCATCTCATTTGAAACAATCGAATACTAAATTGATAAGTGTCGTTTCCTTGGAATTACCCGGTCATGCGTACACGTACTTTTATAGCGAGTTATAATTTAGTTTAGGCAATTCCTTCTCTATAACGCAGTTTGTGCAAACAGCTTCAGACCGCCAAGTCTCGACCATTAATGACCACGGACAACAGCAACAACGAAAAATGTGCTCAATGGTCTTCGATCGATGCCTGTTTGGGGTACTACTAAAATTGTGTCTAACGTAAAGTTTTGGGCGCTCATTTGTTTAATCACTTGTAATGCACACTGGACGATAGAAAACATAGTATAAATATACTAGATATCAGAATGTGCTTTTAAATTTCTTGACAAACTTTTGGATTTTTTAAAACTTGTGAATAGGTGTGTAAAACACAATCCTCAACATATAGGAATGCATGCATATATGTATGTATATACGTATGTATATATGTATGTATATACGTATGTATATATGTATGTGTGTGCATGTATGTATATGTATATGTATATGTGTGTGCGCTTGTGTGACTTTCGTTATGTTTAGGTCGATGTACAGATGTATGTCTGTCTGCCTGTCCATCTGTAAGCAGGAATGTGATCAAAACATTAACGCATGAAGGTTCTCAGTATACATGTACATCTAACCATCCAGCAATATTATATATTAGTGATATATAAGACACTATGTAAGCCACTATAAAACACTTCAAATCTGTCTTCTTCTTGTAGGTGATGAAACTACCATCTATCAAATGCACTAATTTCTCTGCATGAAAACCTGAGTTCAGCACAACAATGTCACTTAAGGTAGTGCCATTTAAGGTAATCCAACCAATACCATAGTTTTCTCCTTGTTTTCCTGAAGAAAAATAGGTTTTTAAGGGATTGCCCCCATGCAGGGTACATTTTACACCACTATAGAGTCCTACGTGCATGAAAATTGCTTTCCTACAAGCCAACAAGGGCAACCTTGGAGGCTATATTAGAAAGCATTGCTGTGCCATTACTGACGTAAGTGGACGTATGGTGATAGTTCCCGTCACAAATAAAACAAGCATTTCACTAATGGATGACCTGCTGGTGGTGATGTAGAAAGGCATCAGGTTGTGCATATCGGAATATCTATATATCACTTATTGCTTAGTTTTCCTTATTTATAACTTCTTCGATATTGAGCTTTACTAACACATCGAGTGCAAGATACTTCATCTAAAACGAAATCTGAAATGTTGCGAGTTGACATATTGTTTAGATAATACAGTGCAAAATGTCACATGAAACTTACTTTTGTTGCCAGATGGCAACATTCATCCTCTGTGAGATGTGGTTATAGTAACAAAATAGAAATAGTTCTGATCTGTACTCGGCTGCAAATAATGACCAATGAGAAATGCAGACATTCGCCTGATCAGAGGCAACGTAAGACTTAACATAGCAGAAGCCTAAGGTAGCAAGATTGACGATGTGATCAAGTTATTAACGCATGGATTTGGAGAGGAAATGGGTTATTAAATGCTTTACAAAAGCTTAATGAGACCATCCTAACTTACCCTAGTTGTATCGACACTCAATTGTGACTCGATTGGATGGTACAACAGCAGGGACCTATGAACATAAACAGCAGGCGTACTAAGTCCTTTCTGAAACGTACTTAATCCCATTACGCCATGCATTAGCTTAAAGCCAGAAAACACATTCGGTTGTAAGGTTGACTGACATTCATGGGCAACTTAAAGTGACATGCTCGAGGTAAGTAAATCATGAGCTACAGTAGGGAAAGCAAAGGATAGTTACCCTCAGTCCTCCTCTTTCTTGGAAACTCGTATCCCGTACTATTGAGTCGATTCCAGACTCTATAGGTCCTCATTCTTGATCTATACTAGTCCCTTCCAGTTTTCGTCACGCTGCTACAAAGCGAAACAACTTTGGCATTTAACCCCATGAATACATGTAGAAGAAGTCGATGTCAAGAGGTTTTGGATCAGACTATCTTATGCCTCGTCCTGATGTCAAACGATTGAGTTGATAAAAATCGATCTCCACAAACGGCTCGTAATTTTACACGACTATGTTAAGTATTGTGGTCCTTTGATAAAGAGACGCCGCATGCAAGATCGCACAATGAAAGATCGTGCAATAGGAACAATACTATAATTCCTTATTCAAACTTGCTAGCTTAGTAGATGCTCACTGAACTATCGCTTCATTAAAGTCGGCGCCCGTATCTTTAAGTTGACAAACATTTCAAAATACTACTGAAACGGCTTCGATGCCTTGACTGAAACACCGCAACACGTGCAATGCTTCTAGGCTCCTTTGGAATGATTTCATCTGAGTAAAATATAGAACGAGGATAAGTTCGAAATACCCGTAGTATGTCCAGGCCATAGACTGCAAGGAATTTGCAACTGACGTCACATCCTTTACATTGAAGCCGTCAGCTAAGCAAACACGGTAATAAGAATACTCCCTAATCTTTATTAAGACAAATGTAAACAAAAGGGGGTATTAAGAAGTACTTCTCCTACCCTGTCCCTCCACCCCACGTTTACAATACCCTTCATAATAACATGGATCCAATTTGCTCGCTCATGAACGATCATCCAATGCCATTGAACCTTTGAGAAGGAAACCACGTAACGGTTTCAATATCAAACAAGAGGAGCTTAGTTTTTCCTCCGTGATTCGTGATACCAAAGTCATTGCCGTCCCAAATTAGTTTAAACTCATCAATTAGTCGTAATTGAGTTTGAATCTCTTTAAAAAGGGTCTCCATAATACAAACGACTACCTTTAATGACATTTAAGACTTGCAGAGAACGGGGCTATCAGCACTTACCCTGGCTCACTATTTTTGGATGTAAATGTTATATATAGGTCAGACGTTAAAGTTCCATGTTACTAACATTGAACAACTGTAGTATGGCAGAGGAATCATGAATATCATGTCTTACGTAAGAGTATCATGGATTATAATGTAACACAATGAGGTGCACTTTACATAGCTAAGTATGCAGAGCAATTGACAGTAGAAGATATAGTAGACATGGTGAAATTACTAAGATGAATTGCAAATAATATCACACGTTATTGTGAGTAAAATTTATTCAGAAGAAAGAACATCCCTTTTTCTCTTGCTAATGCAATGTTGTTTCTCAAAAAAGTCCATCATCATTATCCCAACCTTTATAATTTCTTCGATTTTCACCACTACCGCTACAATTTTAACTCGACGGCTAGCAGAAATACCATCAAGGTCACCACTATCACTAAGCCAAGTCAACCTTTGACCTCTGATATATGATCAGCCAATCATCACCTTAGGCATCGATCTGGCTGCAACTAATCTAACAATGCTACACAGCTACATGTTTGAAAATTACACATTATAGCTTATAATACAGCACTGCCTGACACCTGTCCTCTAAATATCATTTAGCTCTGTACTAGAGAATATTCTGTAATATCACCAACAATTTGCACGTTGGCAGTCATGTAAATTAAAGAAAGGTACACATATTAGGAGCTATGCAAATGAATGGAAGACACATGCATACCATAACAGGGAGCTGTGGTTCCGCAATTGCTAGTTGAAGTTAGCACATAATCTGTACCGCATTAAAATGCCCTGTTTTACTAAAATGCTTACGCGGAGAAGAGTCTTTTCTTTACAACGACGATCAGATACATCTGGCTGCTATTCTACTTCACCATTTTATGATTCAAATTACTTTGATGGAAAATTACGTTCCCACAGAGTATTTAACAGTCCATAAGCAAGCAAATTGAGCTGCAAGTTCGTACTTTTCATCACCCTCAGTGCTCCTATTGATCATCATTTGCGGGATGGAAATTGACTTTTCATACGTCGAATAGGTGGAAATCTGCGGTTTAACCAGGTGATCATACATAGATGAAGACAAAACAGAACTTTAAAGTAGGCCAAAATAGCCACAAGGAAGATATCTTATAGATGTGAAGACAAAGAATTGAATCTTCTTTGACACTCATTTCCCCATATTTACTTTCTGTCTAAAGTTCAGCTTCTTCTAAACATAACGCTCAAGGAGGCTTTTTGAGAATCCATTCGTAACGGTTTTGTAAAGTAAGAGGATGCCAGGCCCATCAGTTTCAGAAGTTGGAAATTGATACGTGTTCGTTCTATGGTTCGCAACAAACTTAGGCTAAGTGAATGAAAACAACAGTTGCCTAAAGAGCTTTAAGTATGAATTGTTTTGTTGATCATGTTGAAAAGGAGTAAACACTGAATAATACTGTAAAGGCGAGAGATCATGAACAATGTCTTCCAAACGATGATGTGCTTTTCCCTCTTCTCCACCACAACTTAGTGCCACTGAACGTCCTGTTCTTGACCTTGTTTTCAGGTAAATCATGATGCTTGGAAGGGAATGGAAACCTAACGAAAGTTTCCCATGCCAACATTTCAATATTAAAATGTCACAATAAACGCTACTGAGTCACAGCAATGTTGATTTGACAATACTAGAGAACATGACTTCGTTTATCGATACTGCGCTGTGCATGTTAATGATAAGACATTCGATTTCATGAACCACCTCCAGCCACCGCAACGACTCGAAATATTCTGATTCTGATTGCCCAGGCAAAAATATAGCTATTTAGCACAGTCTCAGCACCCCCTGAAACCCATTCCAGCACCCAATCACCCAATTGGGACATTCGCATCCCTGACTAGAATACCCTGCCGTAAATAACAGTAACTTACCATAAGCTGCTACGAGTAAAAGAACGCAACTAAGAAAGTATTGTAAAAAGGCCAGGTTTCAATGATGACCAGCACTGCTGCCACTTTTCCATTCCTAGCACCCAATCTAGGCTCCCGGCACCCAATCACGTATTAAGAGAAGATATGAGTATACAATAACTGCCAAACCGGGTTCATAACAGACTTTACAATAACATAAAAATCAGTCTTATACCCTGACTATACACTGCCTTGTATACTGCCGTATAAAGCCTTATATACCGAATATGTTTCCCAATGCGAAAGTAGCTATTTGTGTATCTCAGGAAATATTGCCAAGTAAGCGATTTTCATTTTTGCGGGTTGCGTATTCTGCGTTGGCTTTTCTCATTAGAAAATTACAAATATCGACAACTTTATGAAAAATCTTCCAACTCGAATCAAACTTGTCTCTTTCAACGTCTACGTACGTAAGCCGATATAAACGAAATAAATTATAAAACTTAATGACACAGTTTATTATCATCACTCAAATTTCTCAAGAGAAGATGCAAGATCATAAACATTTTGGACGCATGTAATTTCCAAAGACGTGTGACGTCACAATGTAACAATATTTAACCGATGGTGGGTTTGTGAGCTACTTCACTTCATGCATCGTTGGACTTTCAGCAGTTTTTCAAGACATTTAATCTTTTGCTTGCGTCGACATTCGAGCAACACAGTACGTCTTAATAACTTACTTTGGACATCCCTCTCAAATTTTTCTCAGGCTTTCCAATGTTGTTAAAATGAGTATAACTAGATAAAAGGCTTGAATAAGGTCGGTTGGATCTATTCAAAGTAACCTAACCTACAAACATAAACTTTGTAGAAAGAACGTCCCTTACAGGCTACCTTGTATTTATTTACTAAAACAAGTAAGACTTTAACCGAAAAATCTCTCAAGCAACCTTTTCACCGACGAACAGAAGAGCGGATATATTCCCAAATAAATCCCCGATTAGGCCTAGCTAGAACCCGTAAAGATTTTCTTACCAATAGCTCGAGCAAGAGTGTGGGAAGAATTAAACGTGATTACTGCTAAGGCGACTGGCGATGTTTTCTTTTCAAGGACAAATCTGTTTACGATCTACTCTCAGGTGTGGTTGATGTTCCTTTCGAGTGGCACCTTTCAAATACTGTCGTCTAAACACTCGGCATGGACCCTCACAGCTGTTACCAGGCAACGTAATTACTTACACCTAATGTCTTCTTGCTGATTGCTGTGGTTTACACAACAAAAGACGAAAACCCCTATTTGAATATCACAACCGAAACCGAGGCAACATAAAAATGGGTCGCCATAAGAGCACTGTTCAGGCGAGAGGATTGTTAAAGAATAAGAAGAAATGGGCTAACGGTAAAGTGACATAGCATAATGAAAATAGCTACTAAAGGAGGTATACGAGCATACAGTACGTCCAAAAGGAAACTAGGGTCTACTGCGGCACTCGGTACATCAGAAGTTTGACTTTGTTACACTTGCAATGAATATAACCTCAGATTCACTTTTCCTGTTAAAGCAATAGGTAACACTGCCGCGCATAGTGGGGAAGGGTATCAAAGTAGAAATCCTTACGAGACATAGCTGGGGACTTGGTTTCTCTCTCAGAAAGTATCGAAATCTTACTGCATAACCTGTCTTTAAAAATCTATAAATCATTTTCACAAGCGACCAATCTAATATTTTCGTAGTTGCATAAAGGGGGCTATCAACAAGTGAATCTCCTGCGTACGCCAATGCCGTGCCGTTGCTTAAAAAACGAAACTTCCCAGTGGATATAGACGTGGCAACTCTCCGCAAAAGTTTGCTCTGGCCCCTACAATTGCTACAACCTACACTTCAGTAGTAAGCCGATTAGTCAGCATGCGATCAACCTGGTCATAAGTAATAGTCCTTACAAGGCACATGTGTTGTAAACCTTGATTTGAAAAGCTTCAGAAGAATCGAGAGAAACAACGCCACATTGGCCTCAGTGTGAAAAGGTAATGGAAGGGTAGACGATCTCCCTGATGATCACAAGCAAACCTAATTGTATCTAATAATTCACGTTGTTACGTACTGCATTTGTAATTACCACAACCAGCAAATAATCAAGTGTCAATGTCCAAAGACAGAGAGTCTGTGTAATTCAACAGCACACAAAATCAGTGTGATATGCAACTCCACTCACGTAGTGCAACAGTGGGTTTCATGATTTCCTCCTCGCAGTGCCAAGGCTTTCACTTTAAACCTCTCACCCCTGGGGCAAGTGGCCTCAAGGTAAGAAAATTGCACCTGATGGAAAGATTTCTTAGAATTTCGACGCATTCAAAACTCTGACCAGGTTGCCTTATCTTTTGCTAAGAACGCACTTTCATTCATCGCGGGTTTTTCGTTGGTTTTCGTGTTGGTTTTTTTTTGGGGGGGGGGGGGGTACTCATTTGTGCCCGTAGCCTTTTCCCCCGCCAGAGGAAGAAATCCCCGGAAAAAAAAAGAAAGCCATTGTCCCTTCCTCCCAACCTTCCGCCCACCCGGCAAATAGG